>JAMZAV010006889.1:0-30852 GCA_024449915.1 Sweltsa coloradensis | reverse complement strand
ATTATAGTTTCGATATCCCTTTGTTATTTCTATGAAGATTTTCCAATGGCACCTACTCGAAATTACCAAGTTTATAATTTTTGGATAAGGATACCCAATAAATTGTCTAGTAATTTGTAAATTCATAACTAGTAAACCTAAATAAAATTTAGTTTTTTTTAGTTTTTTAGCCCAACAGTTCCACTTTCTAAATTTTTGCAATTGCATGTATGGGTATGTAACAATTGTGATGCCAATCAAACGAACAAAGATGAATTTACCAAAACGCATGTTGTATATCCTCTTAAAAGGAAACGAAGGTGTCTCTGCCACTACTTGCCAAACACTTTTTGTATGAGCGAAGCGAAGACTTCAATTTCACTTAAGTTACCCCATGAAAAATAGCTCGGGTGTTTTGTTTTGTTGCTGTTGTTTTTTTTCCTGTTTGTTCGCTCTCTACCGGGCACACGGTATATCCGATCTTTTTTTTAAATTTGAGGGGACCTTTGAAATCTCTAAACATTCAATTGCCACGTTTTCAGGTAAATCGATTAAAAAAATTCTTATGATTATCTTACTTAAACATTTTTTAAAAGATGTTTAATGAGATATTTTCGTAATATTTGGCAAAAGGCTACTCCGATCTTGATTCAACTTCTATGGGAACGTTTAAAATTACTGAAATTATGTATGTTATGATTTTAGAGTCATTTGATGAACTATTTTTCATAGAAATCGTACTTTTACGACTTTTTCCCGGTTTTTTTAAATACGACAATATGTTCGTGATATTTGGGCTGATTCTTACCAAACGGGTGGGGCTACAAAGTTCATATTTTACATTGACATAAAGATTATGGTGATGTTTAGTGCCTATTGAAAGAAAAAATTTAAAAAGTTGGTCAAATTTATAGAAATAAAGGTTATAAGCCTCTTACAGGTGTATAATTAAGAAGTAATATCAAGTCACAAGAAAAAAAGTAATGAGATCCCACTTAAGAACGTAATCAGTGGGCAGAAGTATTCAAAAAAGCTCAACCATCAACGCGATCTAGTACCTAGTAGAAAGAACCTAGTAATCAAACCATCTGTCCCCAGGTTGGGCGAAGGCTACGAGCAGGTCGGACCGTACGGCCTCTTCAAGATGACGAAGAAGGAGACAACTTGGCCTGAGGCAGTGGAGAAATGTCAGGATGAGGGCGCACACCTGTGGATTGTCAACTCAGCGGCCGAACACGCTGCCGTCTT
The DNA here is from genome assembly GCA_024449915.1 of Sweltsa coloradensis. Classification (NCBI taxonomy): domain Eukaryota; kingdom Metazoa; phylum Arthropoda; class Insecta; order Plecoptera; family Chloroperlidae; genus Sweltsa; species Sweltsa coloradensis. The sequence continues at coordinate 29,625 of JAMZAV010006889.1, read as the reverse complement.
AGACCACTTCGATACTTACTTCAACTTCTGGCTTGGCGTACACCAAGCATACAAAAGCCTCGTCTTCTTGACGATATTTGGTATGTTTTGTACTCAGAATTTATCTCCGTGAGATGATAATAGAAGAATTCGCCGGAACAAAAATGAATATAACATTTATAAATACAAATCATTGGACTTTCACTGTTATTAACAAAATATCTTTATTTAAAATGTAATATTTCGACTTCTTTACAAAAAACCTCATCATCTTTTTTTTGATACAGACTTCTTTCTGTCAAGAAGTCGAAAAATCACATTTTAAAGTGGAAAGTCCAATGATTTGTATTTATAACTTTACCACAATGTTATATAGTTTCATTTTTTATGATAAAATATTTAGTTGATATTTTTATAAATTGTGAATTTGTAATAGTAATATAGAAACCAATCCAGATATAGGTGATTTCTCCCTAAGCTACCGAGACGGTTGACTTCTGGATTGATTGTGCATTATAGATCTGAATAGATTATTCCAGAGATAGGTTTGGTGGCCATGGAACATGGTAAAATATTAATTATAAATTAAATATTCAATAAGTTTAATTTTTTATTTATTATACCCATATTTCTCTATGTAACTAAATAGTTTTTTGTCTGTTTGATAACTAGATTCCGGCTAAACCGAGACTCCAATTGCGATGAAATTTTCTGGAGGCCTTTGAAATCTATGATTTTAGAACTTCCACGTTTTTAAGCACAATTAGAACATTTTTTTCTTGTTAAAATCGCAATTTTACGATTTTGTTTCGATTTTTAACAATTGTCTTCGACGTGTAACACCTACATGCTTAATTTAATTATTATCATTTTTTCACAGAACCTTAATTTTATGAACGTATATATTCATGTGAAATTTGAGCGCAATCAAAAAATTATTACTTATTGAAATCGCAATTTTTCGATTTTTTTTCGATTTTTTAAACATTTCTTCGACTTATAACACCTACATGCTTTATCCGATTGTAATAATATTTTTACATAACCTTAATTTTATAAATTTATTTATTAATGTGAAATTTGAGCGCAATCGAAAAATAATTTCTCATGAAAATCGCAATTGTATGCTTTTTTCGTTTACAAAAAATTACGCTCATCCAACAACGCGACTGAAAAAGCGATTGCGAAGCTTCCTAGTAATCATAAAGGTGAACAGACACCTTCGAATATGGGAAAATTAGCTCATATCAACTTGTCGAAAAAATCAGCTTTAATCACAAGATTTAAAACAATAGTTCCAAATAAAATTTTGCGAAACTTGACAATGATGCAATCAAGGGGCAAAGTGAGTTATTGTATTAATTTTAGAGCGTGCGAATGACTATGGGTAAGTTTGCCCCTTCTATAAAATCTCAATGCTCTTTAGTGTTAAAACCTTGACTGTATTGTTTAATTTTTTTCATATGCGTGGAGTATAAATACTTAAATCACCCAGCAGTGTTTTTCTCGTTGTGGATGTGAACTCAAAACAACTTATGAATATTTTGATGTGATATCGTAAGGAAGAGTTAACCCTCTCGCTACTGGTGTTCTCTATAGTAGACATCAACTTCCAAAATTTATATCCGGGTAAAATGAAAGTTTTTTCAATTCGACCCCTTTTTCAAAAAAATTTCCCGAGCATTAAAAATAAATACCTTTTTTCCCCATCCTGATTGGACAAAAAGTGCCTGTTTTAGAGAAAATCCAAAATCCAAATCTGCAAAAAGGCTAAAAATGGGAGAATTTTGTTTTTTCCCGGAAAAGTAATATATTTCTAGTATTGCTACCATTTGAGATACAAAAAATGTAAGATATGCAAAAAATTCAGAAAAAAAACTTGTTTTAGGAATTTACATCAAATTTACATATTTACTTAAAATGAAGCTTTAAATTCAAAATCCAAAATTTCCCAAAATTCCTTAAAAAACAGGAAAAAAAATATTTGAAAAACACCAAAAATCATTAAAAAAATAAGTATTTTGAAATGATTGATTAAAATAACCTAATTTTGAAAACATAAATCTGGTAGTGAAAGGGTTAATAATGTTATCCTGTTTCTTATTTCAGACGAGAAACTTGAGAAGACTGGCTATGTGAACTGGCTTCCAGGCGAACCAAGAGTAAACAATACTGAAAACCCCTACGTATCAATAATAGAGGACGGGGGGATGTTCACCGGAAAGTTTTCTAAATACTTCATCTGCGAATTTAACCCATCATTCTAGGTGCATCTCATCTCGTGCATCGATCCGTCTTCCAGGCTACATTAAAAACATTTCAAGCAATGACCGTTTAAAGCATAAATTAAAACAAACTTTAATTCTAAAAGCCTACTATTGTCTTATTGATTGCCTTAATGATACACTCACAGACATTCCTGTTATGACTTGCAATTATTGATTGAGTGTATAATGAAATTAACCTTATTTTATTATATTTCAATTGTTATTAACAATTACTTATTGTGTTGTTATATAGAATGTACAATTTGTCGTAATAAAATTGAAATTGAAAATTGATTAGTCCCAGATTTCTCTTGTGGAAAATTCTCAATTTTTAGATACCATAGATAAAGGAATTAATTCTAAAATAAGCGTTGTTTGTGGAATATGCTTAAAGGAAGTATTGTTCAGTAACACATACGATGAAATATAAAGGATATAAGATTTTTTTTTTTTTACTACTTAAGAGGGGCGCTAAGCTTGACCCAACCAAAATGCGGGCACTAAAATATTGACGATTTCTGTTGAACCGTTTGGAATATCAATACCAAATTTTGCATCAAAGGTAATGAAGTACTCTCCAACTTTTCCATTGATATCCACACTTGGTTCCAAAAAATATGCCAAAAAGTTAAAGGTCCATTGCGAGACAAGTCCAAAACGTGAAGATATGGAAAACTCAAAACATGGATTTCAATTCTGAAAATTACCCAAAAATATATATATTATATTTCCATATACCAAATAAACTCGCGCGTTCGCATTGATTTAAACGTTTATATACAGTATTCAAATTTGAGTTAAAAAAATCTATACACTTGGAATAAATTCTTAAAGTTCACCAAAATTGAGTAAATGACCGAGATTTCACAATTTTTCATTCAAAATCAATGAGTGAGAAATACGAATATCGGATCTCATAGATTGAATCCGTTTTAACGTTAGAGTGAAATATTGAGACGATATGGTCCTACCCTCTTATTATTAATGTGTATTTTTAAGTGTCCTTCAGACACAGGTCTATTTTATAGGTTACTCTCAATCTTGCACTTTAGAATTTTAAGTAATTTTAGTTACATAGTACAGAACTGCAGGCGAGGCTTGGACAGATTTATCTCAGTTTTTAAGTAAACTCAAAACCTAAAGGTCGCCAAAGGGCAGGCTAGGTCTGGAAGGACTGATGTCTTCCAAGCCAAGTTTCAATTCTCACACCGTCTTAAGGGTGTTTTTTATTTAGTTCCTTTCATAACGTGCAGGCTTGATCTGGACTTTGTCTATTTATAAGATATAAAAAATATCAAGTGTCGATCCTTCTTCCACGGCGAGCTTTATTCTATATTTTCCTCAAATTGCCTATAAATTTCAATAAAAACAGATACAGATAACTATTTAAAGTCAGCTTGCGAGGGGAGCTCAAGGCCAAATTTGGGCGTTCCTAAAACACCCCTATAAGATGCCAATTGGTTAATTTTGTGTATGACGTAATTTTAAATCAATACTCTGATTGGCTGTTATGCTCAGTCTTGGAAGAAGGAGTAAAGTCTTCGGACGAACGTTGGGCACTTCTGGGAGAGTGGTAGTCGTGACATGGTCTACTTCTGGGAGAGTGGTAGTCGTGACGTGGTCAAGTTCTGGGAGGACGGTTGTGTTGTGTACTAGGGACATGACGGAGTTCTGTGGCAGCAATGTTTAAAAGTTTATATTGAAGTGAGTGGCGTGTATTTAAGATAAAAGAGAGAGTGCTAAATTTATTAATATGCAGGGCAATTAAAAATGTTTTCCGGATTCATCGAACATCACATCACAATTATAACGTCAATTCATTTCTCGATTCAACAATTCACAATCAACTCAGATTGTCGACTATCTGCAACTATATCCATTGAACAGTAACAACCTTCCACGAACAGCTTGCCCTCCACTGACACCAAAGTCCAGTAATAAGTGCCGAGCAGCCAATCTGAACGAGAGGAAGTCGTCAGTCCCGGTCTTCACGATACATACCGCTACCGGATCATCTACTTCACCTCCCCCCAACATCACCCCCCCCCCCCCAATACTTCAACTTCAAGAACTTCTAAACAGGTATCGTTATTTAAATTTCTTATATGGCCATATAGGGATTATATTTAACTGGTACCTGTCATATTCATTTATTGTATTTCTGTATTTTAATTGTCATTTTTATTTGTTTGTTTAATTTCAATATAATCTAACTATTTTGTAAGTAATCTTTATCTTTTTAATCACCTAGTTCCCAGCTCTACAACAATCACTAATTTTAATTAACCTAAGTACAACAATCATTTTATTTCTTTTAACAATTCAAGTTCATTCAACATCTTGTACTCTCCGAGCCGACGTTGAGCTAGCCGAGGCAAGGAGAGTAAGTGAAATGTCACAATATTATCCCGATTTATAAACCATTTAACCGTTATAGACTAAAAGCTGAGCGCTTAAACTCGTCTCCGCACTAACCTCAGCGACTCCTCTTAAAGGGGTATTTAACCGCTAAACTCAAAATATATATTTCATTCAGGCTAACTAGTAATGAATTTAACAATTGACAGAAAAATTATTGGGGCCACATGACCTCCCAAAAAATTGCCAAACATGACATTTTTCGAGTTAGGTCCCATCGGCAAAAATCTCCTATAAGAAATAACATGGGGACGATCTTTATGCCCCGTGACCTTGGAGGATTTTGATCCAGAAAAATATTGGCCATTATTGACGTACTCGACAGCCTTTTCTGTAAATTCTCTATATTTTGTTTTGTAATTTGGGCAAGTAGTTCGGTCAAAATATGCTGACTACCAAGATGGGGTGTGATTTTGGAATGCATATTTTTGCGTGTTTGAGGGTATATTTGGGCACAGTTTCAAGACACGATGTTATAAAGGGGCATTTTAGATTGGTACTATGCTCTAGTATCTATGTGGACCAAAAAAGAAGCAGTTAAAGCCGATTTAGGAAATTTTCCAAAACACCAATTTTCGCCAATTTCTGGATCAAAAAAATTCAAAAATTCGTGTTAAATCACAGTTACAAGATATAATTTTTTAAACTGTCATTTAAGTGTAGTATTGTGCTATAGATCACGTGGTAAAAAATAATTTTTGGGGTTTTTAGCCCCTATAACGTATTTTCTAAAACGCTACAACCTCTATATTTTTCTAGAAAATCATTTGATGATATGGTTAACAATTACATTTAACCGATAGTTTCAAACGCTTGGATTCGCAACGAAAAATTAGTTAAGACTCCATCAGATTATCAGATCGTGTAGGGACAGCTAGAGACGGATAATTTGATTTACCCGGATTTTCAGCCAAGTATGTTGTTAACTATATTATTGACATCGACACGGACAGAATACTAGGTTGTACTGTGTTAGAAAAAGGTCAGGTCAAAGGCGAGTTGGAAAAAGCAGCGTGTGTAAAAATAATTAATAAACTAGTTATTAAGGAAGCCTTGCTGGTTAAATTATTTAAGATCGTTATAGGGGGATTAGATTTTTTATTGAAACTCAGTTTTCTAACAAATCATTATTCAGGAAAGTAAGTCAGGTGATTGGAGAGATGATTATGATCGCTGTTTATGACGCAATAATGAGCGATGCGCACTACAATACCGACAACATTGTCCAACTAAACGTACCACAAAACATCGCCCCTGTGCCACGCCCGACAATAGAAGAACTTAGGGTCAGAAGGTTCTCACGCTTCAGTGAAGTACCTACTTCAGATTAATTCATTGACGACGGCTCCATTTGCCACTTACACCAGAGGTGAGTGTTAAATTCGTACTGAATATTAATTTAATCAAACAAATTATGTAATACCAAGTTTATTTAATCCCAAATAATTAACATTCCATACATGCAATGTCTGGTGTGTGTAGGCCTGTTGCATGGGATGATTATTCTTCAGCAAATTATTTATGAAATATATTTAGTGAGTTTTATCAAATAGTCAAATATTAATGTTGAGTTCCCATCTGCGTCGGATACCGACTTCACCAATCAGATCGCAAATAAAACAATTGCTTTAGAATAGGAATAATCGGAGTTGATTTGGACTGAATAGTCTGTTTATTCATGAGAGCAGGCGATACTTGCTGAACAAACACAAAAAAACCATTCAGATCTATAATGCAACTACAATTCAGCAGTTAAATAGTTTCAGTCTCGGTGGTCTAGTTGGCTAAGCGCGTACCTGGAATGTGCGAGACTCGAGTTCGAACCCCGACCGGGAGGGATTTTTTTAACTTCTGAATTGTATTAAATATTAAAATAATTGAATTCACATACTAAGGGTGGGTCTGAATTATATTCCAAGTCTAGGTCCAGGTCCAAGTCTAACTCAATGTTAACTTCCAATACTAGCCTACAGTAGAGTTCCTACCTGCCGGGAATAGTCAACACTACCTAAAGTAGGGTTAGGTGTGCATTCGAGAGTTCTCTGTAAAGTATTGTGTAATAAAATCTATGTATGCATCCAGTAAAAACAATTAAATACATGATAAAAACAAACAAAACTTAAATGTTTACCTTCATTTAAAAATACATTAATTTGTTGTTTCGCTCATGGTGCTGTCAACCATTTTAAATCGGACCTGAAACGAGTGTACACTTTTGATTACTCAGCCATTTGCCGACGTGGACCAATAATGGACCAAGAAGACTTTTCATACAGTACTTCATACGCCATTGGCAGATAAATAGTACCTTCTAAGTTTTTAGACGTAAACTTGAATTTGGACCTAGACTTGGAATATTATTCAGACACACCCTTAGTGTCAATCGAACAACACTAACTGGACTGAAAAACTTCAAAATAACCAACCGGCGACATCAGGTATAAATCCGCCAGAAACCGCCAGATACCGGCCCATCAACCAGCCGGGGGCTGAGCGCTGTGACGTAATCACACAGGCACGGTCGCAAACAAATGGCTGTAGCTCGTGAAATAGCTTATTATTTTCAGAAAGGAACTATTTGTTCATAAATAGCATCGATTGCATGCAGATTCTAAAGTTCCAAAAATAAATCTTATCATAATTAATTAATTAATTAATATATATTTCTTTGACATTGCACAATGTAAGCCTATTTCAAGGCCAACGTTTTGTTTGTTTGTTTTGTTTTTGTTGTCCAGCAGAAGTTTGACATGCGACGGTATCTTACACGTTTAAGATAACATTCTAGTGTCAGGAAAAATTCAGTGTTATTGATGACATCGTATTTTATCTTGATCTGTGATTTTCGATTCACGACGACGTAGACAATAAAATTGTATTCTAATTATAAAATAAAGAACAAAGTGTTTGTAAAGAACAAGTTGGTATATATAAGGGATTAGTTGGTAGTTACAAATTTATTTTTTCCCACGTTCTGGCTGGGGAAGTATTGAAACTATACTGAAGTAACAAGTACAGGTAAGATAAATTTAGCATGAATTTTATTTTGCCTATTCAACATTAAATGAATTTCACATTTGACAGAAATGTAATGCATGGATTTTTGGAACCATAACTTTTTTGTGTGTGTTCTAAAATTATAAAAAAATATTCACAATTCAGATTTCAAAACCACTTAAATGATATTTTCCACCGTGTCCAAGTAAATAAACTAGGAAAACGCTCAGTTGGACGCGTTTTTGAGCGAGCACCGGTACGTGCAACATGACCCGAGTACGACATTCCCATAAGGTCCACCACACAGTGTAGGCCTAACTGGATATTGACATTGTACACTATACTCCAACATCTTTGCATTGTACTAATTCACGTCATGCCTTCTAAAGTGTATATTTGTATCTTCACTGCCTCCTTCATTTTTTAACATCATTTTTCGAATTATGTTTACCGATAAATCTTTAAGGTCTTGACTGATTTAGCTAATAATTTGGAAAATAGGAGAGAATATTTTACTTATTGACCCTGCAAAATTTCATAACGGTCGGTATATTTTTATTTTTTTATTTTTTATTTTATTTTTTATAACCAACGTTCGGATTTTGTTCAAAAACTATACAGCAACCCGCCTAGGTGGTATGTACATGTGTGCAAAATTTCAGGTCGATCATAAAAACGGTGCGACGTGATCGAAGCAGTAAGTGCGACCAATAAATATAAATAAATAAATAAATAAATAAATAAATAAAATAAATAAACAGACATTCGAGCCATAAGAGTCAAGTGGAGACGCTCGCTACGCTCGCTCAATAAATACGTGACAATAATGTCGTATTTGACAAAATTGTTTCTTGCTGATCGTCTTTTACACTCACTCAAATTAACAATATATGCTAGATTACAAATTATCTTTGTATATATTATTTATTTATCCCTGTTGATAGGACGAATAGATACTAGGGCCTATGTATACTTTGCACAAATTATATTTTTTAGTGTAATCCGTAAAGAATAATTATATTTCGATTCCAACGTTTTGGGCTTTTCTCCCTGCTCATTTTCAAGGAATTCAAAACTTTGCAACTGAATATCAAGTGTCTTGCTTTTGTGGTAAAAGGTTATAATGTAATTTCGATAACAAATATATAATATCACACTAGAACTTTCAAGCGAGAGCCTCTTTCTCAGGCTAAAAGTACGTCAATGTCCCCTTTATTCATGATATTTGCATAGGTTAGTCCTAAATGAGATGTGCCACCTCGTATGTGTTCTAGAATGTTGCTCCTGGTCTCCTCTCTGGTGTTGTGCGCCTGCGCCAATGGTCTGGCGGTCGGGGAGAACACAGCGGTCCCCTCCCCTCTTGTGTATACTACTGTAGCGACGTATGTCCTTGAATGTTGCTCCTGGTCTCCTCTCTGGTGTTGTGCGCCTGCGCCAATGGTCTGGCGGTCGGGGAGAACACAGCGGCCCCCGCCCCTCTCGTGTACAAAACATACGCGGGACTTGGCCGCTACGCAGTTGATACATTAAATAGGACTTGGCCAGAGGCTTCTAAGGTATTGTTTGTCACTAGTTTATGGTGTGTGCGAAGCAAAGAATGGAAGTACCCAAAATAAATTATTCATTGTTTGTTGTTTGAGTTTTACGATAGAGGGTCAAACGACTTCCTATTTGTATAAGACCAGAATGATTTGTGTTTTCTTTGATAACAAAAAAAACTTATTAATCGTAAGGTTCGCCTTAAAAAATTTGATAACACGAAGTCAACAAATATTTAACATCAACATTAATCCTACTGCATTCTAGCCCAAGTCGTAGTTTTACACATATCAAAAAATATAATCTAGCTACAAAACTAGTTTGATCATAATTGTTACACTTTTAAACATAGCATTCTAACTTGAATAAAATCTGCATTCCAACTATCCAAATACAGAATTAGACCTAAATTTGACTTTTTTCCTCACTTAACTCATATCGACCACTTTACCCAAATACATTACTGCCTAAGCCAACCAGGTTCCTGTAATCTAGTCTTTTTTCTTTAAAACTAACAATCTATGTCCTTTTTAATCTTTAAAAAATCTTGCAAAAACATCCTAGCAAACCAGAAATCCAAAAACCTGCATTGATTTTGAACTTTCTAGTCGATGAAGTAAAGACTTCCAGACATTTTATTGTTGTTGTTAAAATCGATTTCAACATTTCAGTTTGAGAACGAATTTTGAATCAAGTTGAGCTCATGCATTGCCACAAAATTATGTTCACCATCATTTGATCACCGTTTCAAATCTCTATTGTAATCATGTTTTATGTATAATATGTATTTTATAATGTAGCTTTGTGAGCAGAAAGAAAGAAAGTTTGACACTTGGTTTCCTAACTTTCAATAACGTTATGTATCTTTAGTTAATCATAATGTATTGTATAATTTCAAAAAAGAAAAGAAAAAGAATAAGAATAAGAATAAGAATTTAAAAAAATTAAAAAAATAATAATTTTTATTATTATTATTGATTCATAGCAGTTGTAAAAGTTTGCCCTGACTGGGGTACACCGACCCCAGTCGGGGCAAACATTTACGACAAATGCTATGAAGCAATAACTATGTCCTTAAAGCGGGCTTATGATTTAAAAAAATATATAACAATAATAAAAATAATTATTATTTTAGTAATAATAATAATAATAATAATAATAATAATAATAATAATAATAATATTAAAAAAATAATAATAATAATAATAATAATAATAATAATAATAATAATAATAATAATAATAATAATAATAATAATAATAATATTAATAATAATAATAGAATAATAATAGTACATCATTAAAGACAAGACATTCTGGATGATAATGTAGAAAGTGCCACTTGACCAATGAGACCATAGATCATGTAATATCGGGATGTAAACTTCTAGCCCAGTCAGACTATTTGCACAGACATAATCAAGTTGCCAACATAATTCACCAACATCTGGCCCAAAAGTGTTCGTTACTGGAGAACATCGTACCAGTACCATACTACAAGTACCAACCTGAAAAAGTATTAGAAAATTGTGATTGGAAACTTTATTATGATCGGGCTGTTATTACAGATAAGACGATACAACATAATAGGCCTGATATCATTTTAACGGATAAATCAAAAAGGCAAACATTTATTATTGATGTAGCAATTCCACTAAGTCAAAATATTGAAACAACGTGGGACAGAAAAGTTAGCCGCTATTTTGACTTAGGACAAGAAATAAAGAAAATGTGGAAACAAGATCAAGTCACTACAATACCAATTATTGTGTCAGCCACGGCAGTTATACCACACAACCTACACATTAGTTTACACCAACTGGACATTAACAAGAATTTATTCATCAAAATGCAGAAAGCGGTTATAATTTGTACATGCCATATAGTTCGAAAATTCCTCAATGACAATGTTTTATAAAACCATTTTATGTTGTATATTTTGTAAAGATTAAGATTAGTTTTTGATTTGAATGTTATGTTGAATACTGTATAGATTTTAGATAAGTTTTGAATATGAATGTTTTGTTATTATTATAGGCACATGTATTGCTTGACATAGTCCGCAATACATTGCATTTACTTGTACCGGTTTGTACCGAGATGTGGAAACATGTGAATAAAATAATAATAATAATGAATATTATGTTTTTAAGCATAAGCCCGCTTTAAGGACATAGTTATTGATTCATAGCAGTTGTCGAAAAAGTTTGCCCCGACTGGGGTTCAACCCAGAACCTCCGGCTTAACGTGCCATAGGTTTACCAATTAAGCTACCGGGACCACAGAACAAACCTTTAGGAAACTGCTATTTGTTTGTGACTGTTGACTTTCATGACATAAATCCAAAAGACGACTGCAATGTAGCTGTCAAATCTGAAAGATCACATGGATAAATCCAATCACGTCTCATCTCCCATGAGTTGGGTAGTATGAATATTAGGTTTTTAAGCATAAGCCCGCTTTAAGGTCATGAAAGTCAACAGTCACAAACAAATAGCAGTTTCGTAAAGATTTGTTCTGTGGTCCCGGTAGCTTAATTGGTAGAGCTATGGCACGTTAAGCCGGAGGTTCTGGGTTCGAACCCCAGACGGGGCAAACTTTTTCGACAACTGCTATGAATCAATAATAATAATAATAATAATAATAATAATTATAATAATAATAATAATAATAAAAATAATAATAATAATAATAATAATAATAATAATAATAATAATAATAATAATAATAATAATCGTAATTTTTCAATTTTTTAAAATTTCTTCGACTTATAACACTTACATGCTTTATCCGATTGTAACAATTCTTTCACAGAAACTTAATTTTATAAATTTATATATTCTTGTGAAATTTGAGCACAATCGAAAAATTATTTCTTATGAAAATCGCAATTTTAAGCTTTTTTTCGTTTTTTACCGATTGTAATGATTTTTTTACAGAACAAGCATAACAAGCATAACACATGGCAGCTCAATGCACCAATTACGCTCTTGCAACAACGCGCCTGAAAAAGCGATTGTAAAGCTTCCTAGTAATAATAACAACAAAAATTGGCCTAGCCTAGCGAGCGAAGCAAAGATACGATTTCACTACACTGGAGAAAAAAATCCGGAATGTTTTACTTTCTTTCTTTCTTTCTTTCTTTTTTTTTTCAGTTTGTATTTTTGTGATTTTTACCCCGATTCCGGGTAAACCGATACTCCAATTGCGATGAAATTTTTTGGAGGCGTTCGAAATATTTGAACTTAGAACTGTCACGTTTTTGAGCGCAATCAAAAAATTATTCCTCATGAAAATCGCAATTTTAATATTTTTTCAGATTAAAAAATATATATATATATATATATATATATATATAAAACCTACATGCTTCATCCGATTGTAATGATTTTTTCACAGAACCTTAATTTTGTGAATTAATATATTCGTGTGAAATTTGAGCGTAATCGAAAAATTATTGCCTATAAAAATCGCAATTTTATGATTTTTTAATTTAAAAAAAACAATTTGTCTTATATCACCTAGACATGCTTTATCCGATTGTAATGATTTTTTCACAGAACAACAGTAAATCCGCATCGCATAACACATGGCAGCTCAATGCACCAATTACGCTCATCCAACAACGCGCCTGAAAAAGCGTTTGCGAAGCTTCTTAGTAAAAGCTACACATTTGATTGGTTTATATGTGCCCTACTTAGTTTCAAGCTTTATTAACAGTTTCATAATATGTAGGTTTATTTGCCACTTTAAATTTCAGGAAAGTTATACAATATGTTATATTTGAGTTGTCATTGCTGGGTCACAGGGTAAAATTATAGTTAAGTTTTATTGGATGCGCGTAGCGAAGATTCAATTCTACCATACTGGAGAAAAAAATCCGGAATGTTTTTTATTATTTTTTTTTTCTGTTCTTATTTTTGTGTGTATCTTAACACGATTCCGTCTTATTCAATACTCCAATGAAATTTTCTGGAGGCATTCGAAATCTCTGAACTTAGAACTGCCACGTTTTTGAGCGCAATCGAAAAATCATTTGTCGTGAAAATCGTAATTTTACGATATTTTACGACTTAAAAAAAATTGAATTTTAACACCTTCTTGCTTAATCCGATTGTAATGATTTTTTCACAAATGTTTAATTTTATAAATTAATATATTTGTGTAAAATTTGAGGGCAATCGAAATATTTGGATGAGCAAAGCGAAGACTTCAATTTCACTGACCCCCAAAAAATTTAGCTCGGGTGTTTTTGTGTTTTGTTTTTTTGTTTGTTTGTTTTTCTGTCTGGTTGTTAACTCTCTACCAGGCAAACGGCATATCCGATCTTGATGAAAATTTGAGGGGACCTTCGAAATCTCTGAACTTAGAGGTGTATTGTTTTTGGGTACAATCGAAGAAATATTTCTCATGAATATCGTACTTTTACGATTTTTTTCGATTTTTAGTGCGATATTTTCGTGACATTTGGGCCAATTCTGACCAAACGGGTGGGGCTTCAACGTTCATATTATACATGGACATTAAGGTTATGGTGATAAAGTACCTTTTGAAAGAAAAAGTTGACAAAGTTACCCAGAATCCATAGAAATAAAGCTTTTAATATAAGTTTTTAACGGTAAATAAGAACAAATTGACAAGTAACAATAGAAACTTGACAACAATCACCTACAATGCGTGGGCAGCAAAACAAAGCAACAAAGCACTCGCAAAAGTAAAGATATCCCATGCAGTCTTAAAACTTTATAAAAAGCTCATCCATCAACGCGGCGGGACTTTAGCGTTTTCCTAGTAATCGCAAATTCTATTTTGCCAAGCTTTTCGAGGATGCTGTTATGGGACACTGTACGTTTATGAATTAAGAATGCGCAAATGTGGAAGGGCAGATGAGCTTGGCCCTTTTTTTGGATGAGCGAAGCGAGGACTTCAATTTCACTGACCCCCAAAAAATTTAGCTCGGGTGTTTTTTTTTTTTTTTTTTTTTTCTGTCTGTCTGTTTGTTAACTCTCTACCAGGCAAACGGCATATCCGATCTTGATGAAATTTTGAGGGGACCTTCGAAATCTCTGAACTTAGAGGTGTATTGTTTTTGGGTACAATCGAAGAAATATTTCTCATGAATATCGTACTTTTACGATTTTTTTTCGATTTTTAGTGCGATATTTTCGTCACATTTGGGCCAATTCTGACCAAACGGGTGGGGCTACAACGTTCATATTATACATGGACATGAAGGTTATGGTTATGTAGTACCTTTTGAAAGAAAAAGTTGAAAAAGTTAGCCAGAATCCATAGAAATAAAGCTTTAAATATAAGTTATTTACGGTCAATAATACCAATTGACTGGTAACAATAGAAACTTGACAACAATCACCTACAATGCGTAGGCAGCAAAACAAAGCACTAGAAAAAGTAAAGATATCCCACGCAAACTAAAAATTTTAAAAAGCTCATCCATCAACGCGGCGGGACTTTAGCGTTTTCCTAGTATTTCTCACGAAAATCGCAATGTTACGCTTTTTTTTTAATTACGCTCAACCGAAAACGCGCCTGAAAAATCGTTTGCGAAGCTTCCTAGTATACAATAATATACAAAATCATCATCAAAACATTTCAGTTTACCTCTAAGTTGAGGGTGAATGACACTTTTGTCGAGTACATGGAAAAAATAATTTATTATCACGGTAAGTCCAATTAAAGGCCTATTCCTCCTAAAATTATTTTTAACCACATAATCTAGAGCATAAGACTACAGTAAAACGACCGTTTAAAAATTGTTTCTTGTAACTGTGATTTTAAACGAATTTTTAAAATTTTTGATCCAGAAATTGGCGAAAATTGGCGTTTTGGGAAATTTCTCAAATCGGCTTAAACTTGCTTCTTTTTTGTTCCACAAATACACAAGAGCTTCGTTCTAATCTAAAATGGCCCTTTACAACATCGTGTCTTGGAACTGTGCGCAAATATATACAACCAAACACGCAAAAATATGCATTTCAAAATCACAACTTTCTTTGCTAATCAGCATATTTTGACCAAACCACTTGCCCAAAATACAAAACAAAATATAGACGATTTACAGAAAAGGCTGTAGTGTACATCAATAATAGCTAATATTTTTTTGGATCAAAATCCTACAAGGTCACGGGGCATAAAGATCGTCCCCATATATTATTTCATATGGGAGATTTTGCCAATGGGACCTATAGGTCGAAAAATATTAACATTGACAAGTTTTTGCGGAGTATTGGTGGACCCAATAATTTTTCTGTTAATTTCTAAATTCATAACTAGTTAGCCTGGAATAAACAAATTTTTTTAGTTTAATGGGTGAATATTTCCCCCAGGTTTGCAAAATGTTAAATGCCCACCTGGCTTTCCCCGAGACGGCTGCTGAGCTGGCTGTGTTGAAGAGTATCTTGGTCGAATACAACTTGCTACCTTATGCCAACATTGGATTTCACGACTTGTTTGAAGAGGGCAAATATATCACTGTTAAAGGTAAGGATAAGACGCAAATAAATAAATAAACAATATTTTTACCAAAAAATAATTTCCAACAATGTTAAGTTGAGAAGTGTTTTGTACACAGAAAACATTTTTTTGGCGAAATTGCTGGGCTCAGCGTTTCTTCGTCGTCATCTTCATCCTGCATCTGTTTCTCCACCAATTTTCCCCATCCTTTCTCGTCCTCCCACAGCTTCACTTCAATCACCTAATTCCACGATTCACCTCGCTCTTCTACGTCTCCTGCGATCAATATTCCCCATCTTTCTCTTGGTTTTCCAACTTTTCTTTTACCTTCCTCCCCTGCTTCGAAGTCTCGTCTTGGGGTCCTATTTATTTCTATTCTCTTCATATACCACAACCATCTTGAACGTTTCCTTCCTAATATAGACCTCAATTTCTCCAAACCTAATTCCTTTCTTCTAACGTCGCTTCTAATCTGGCGTTGTCCGCGGATGGAATCATGTCCATCTAGATTGATCAGTATTTCATACTTAATAAATATGCCGGTCTGTAGTTGGTCAATGTTCGCTCGTCGATGGTATCGGCGCCTACAGGGTTTGCTTAGTAGGCTGAAAATCTGTTTTGTAACTGAGTGGGTAGACTCCAAATACATTTTAAAGAATGAATTTATAAAGCAGCATCATATTTTACAGGTCAGCCTCTCAGTGACCTGGAGTATGACCCATGGGGACCTGGAAGCCCGAGCGGAGGTAGCGGTCAAAACTGTGGGGTACTGGGTGCTCAGGGTATCAATGATGGCAGTTGTGTTGACATTTATCCGGCCATCTGTGAGGAGAGAGATCCGTGAGTTGCATATATTTTATTTATTGTTGCTAGTCTTGTACAGCACTTTACACTTGAAACAAAATTGCTTGAAATTTTACATAGTTGTCACAAGAGGAAAGTCAAACCTTTCTTAAAATTAATTTAAACGGATTGAAAAAATAATTTGGCTTTTACGATTTTAAATTTTGATTAAAAGATGAAAATTTACATTGTCCTTGATTGATTAACAAAAAATATGTATAATCTATGACTGTAGGGCTGTCCATGTATGCTTCTTTGATAACTTCGTTAAGTTTCATGTACCCTACGTTGGTATTTCCAGGGCAAGCAAATAGCTATTTCCCCCCCAAGGGCCTATACTAACCTGATTTTCCATTTACCCTGATTGCAGATAATACTATCGAATGGGTCAAGAAACTGTACCGGTATGAAACTCTTTGTATGCTTTAATTTTAAATGGAAATAAAGCAAGCATTCATTCATTTATTCAACTGCCATTATGTGCCCTATTCCCTCTTCAGATGATTTACAAGGCTAAGGCGGAGAAAGTGCACACACATGATTAAAACTGAACAGTTCTTTGTGCATTACTGTAAAAATTTCAAGAAAGTTATAAAGAACCGTTATATTGATAGAGTGAGGTCCTTGCCACTTGCGGAGAAAAATGTGATCAACAAATTCTTGTGTTCATTAAAAAATAAAAAAAATACTGATATCAACACTTATGTTCATCGAAATATCCTACATTTAGAACAATCATGCTCAAAAGATAAATGCTCAGGGAACATCCAAAACACAAGTTGAGATTTTATGTACACTCTCCACGCGCCGTCCTGTTCTATTCCCTCTTCATAGAGCTGTAAATAATAATACTCGGATTGTAGGCGGGTCAAATTACTATTTGACTCCCGATTTTTTTTTTTTTTTAATAATCTGCTGAGAAATCTGCAAAAATCGTTTGACCAGTTTTCGAGAAAAGTGAGTGTGCAGAAATTAACATTTTAAACATAAAAAGTTTAAAATCTTTCGTGAACTTACGATTAAATGAAAAAAATTCCAAAAACAACAAATTATGCACAATTTTTTTTCATTCATATTAAAAAATTTAAACATTCGGATCAAAATTATCTTGTCAGTTTGATGTCTAAAATGGGGGAAAAAATCACTAACAAAAATAGCTTTAAACGACTTTTTTTAAATATGTGGTAGGTCAGACTTAGCGGTCGATTAACTAGTACCCCATCGTCCCCAGGTTGAGCGAAGGCGGCTCCGTAGGCTACGAGCGGATCGGGCTGTACGGTCTCTTCAAGATGATGGAGGTTAAGTTGTAACTTGGCCCGAGGCTGTGGAGTTCTGTAGGGCTCAGGGCTCACACCTGTGGATTGTCAACTCGGCTGCAGAACTTGCTGCCGTTTGGGACCATTTTGACAGACCTACATCATGGGCCTTCTGGCATGGCGCTCACCATCGCTATGCAGACCAGTTCTTCGTGACGATATTTGGTATTGTATTAATACTAGGAAAACGCTTAAGTCCCGCCGCGTTGTTGGATGAGCGTAATTGGTGCATTGAGCTGCCATGTGTTATGCGAATTTTCTGTTGTTCTGTGGAAAAATCATTATTAAATTGAAATTTTTTAAATTAAATTAAATAAAATAAAAAATTAACTTATTTTTTTTAATTAATCGTAATTGTTGAAATAAAATCGTAATATTGAAATTTTTTTAAGAAAAAAATTTTTTGATTGCGCTCAAATTTAACAATAATATATTAATTCATAAAATTAAGGTTTTGCGAAAAAATCAATTCAATCGGATAAAGCATGTAGGTGTTATAAGTCAAAGAATTGTTTAAAAAAAGAAAAAACCCGTAAAATTTCGATTTTTATGATAAATATTTTTTCTTTTGCGCTCAAATTTCACAAGAATATCTTAATTCATGGAATAAAGGTTCTGTGCAAAAATCATTAAAATCGGATAAAGCATGTAGGTGTTATAAGTCGAAGTAATTATTTTAAAATCGAAAAAAATCGTAAAATTGCGATTTTTATGAGAAAAATTTTTCCGATTGCGCTCAAAAACGTGGCAGTTCTAAGTTCAGAGATTTCGAAGGCCTCCATAAAATTTCATCGCAATCGGAGTATCGGTTTAGCCGGAATCGTGTGGACAAACAGACAAAAATACAAAAAGAAAAAAGAAAAAAAAAAAAAAAAACATTCCGGATTTTTTTCTCCAGTGTAGTAAATGGAATCTTCGCTTCGCTCATCCAATGAATCCTTTAAGGAGATATTTGACAGCCTTGTCAACTTTAACAGCTCACTAAGTACTGTCACTGAACAAAAATAACTTCTCACGCTACAATAAAACGAAAAACGTTCTATCTTCCAAGATCAATTTCGTTTCCACTAGTTTTCTATCTCCCAAACGGAGGGGTATATTAGTGACAGTTTGTAAGAATCTATGCTCCCAACAATTTTCCAGTTTGCAATACAGAACTTTAGTTTTAAAACTAATACAAAGTATGGTCACATTTTTTTAAAAAAGTTTGTAGTACAAAAATATAGTTATGATAGTATGGTTTGGATAGTAATAGTATGAGTTAAAATTTTGTAGTAAGACAATAAATAGCGTGGACTTCTGGAATGGAGGGACGTATTGTGAGAAGGAACATGGATGGTGACTCATGAAATATCATATTTCTCATCTTCAGATGAGACACTGGAGGAAGCTGGCTACTCGACATGGACAACAGGTCAACCGAACGGAACCAATACTGAACACCCATACTTGGTTATAACAAAAACTGGCTGCAACTCCAGGGGAATCGTACTTACTCCTTCATGTGCGAATACAACCCGCCATACTAAACATATCTCCAGAGCTGACACCGACGATCGATAAATCTATTACTAGTAATAATACTAATTATATGTTTGATTTAACTTTTAGCAGTTAAATCTTTGTGGAAAATTATAAAGTTTTGAAATGTGGTGGTGGTTGTTAGATATAGATGCATTGACAAAAACCTCTTGTAAGCCGACAGTCCTCGGTCTTCTTCCTGTGTGTAGCACTCCTGGTTGAATCCCTTGTTTAAAAAGCCGGAGATCTAGTCCTGACGCTTCCAATCTCAGACCAACACAAGTTTAACTCCCCGACCAGAACCCACCTCCGACACTAAGAAGCTTCCCCTAGACTCTTCTTGACTTTCCCCATCCAGGGCTCCAGTCTGTACGTCTAAAGGGCCTTAGGCGAACCCACGTCCCCCTCTACTCACCATTTCCATCCATCCACTTGACCATTCATTCAAAATCCACGCTATTCAAACTTGGAATGCTCTTCCGTCTGAAATCAGAGACAAATATATAAATAACTTCTATGCTTTTAAAAGTGTTACTACTTCCTATCATTCAAATTCTTCAAGTTTTAATGACAACTGAACAAACAATAAATTATTTCAAAACAACCCAATTAAAATACGTTACATATTAATATGCTCGGTAACCTGTGTTACACTATTTATCTTACGAGGACGCCTTCTTTATTACTGTAAGAAAACTGTTTGAAGGAGATGGATAATGCGCGAACGAAAGGTTAGCTTTACAAACTGTTTATCATTATTTCAAATGTTTATGTTTCAATTAATTATCTGTAATTTCTATCATGAAAATTTCTTTATGTTCTAATTATCTTTAATTTCCATTATCATTAATAGTAGTAGCAGTAGTATAGTTATTATTAATATTATCAACCTCATACAAAATGTTATGTAACTCCTTAAAGATTGGATGGAAGATAAGGTTACACTTGCCTTAATCCTGCCTTAAAATAAAGACCTAAATCAATCAATCAATCTTGTATAAACACCGTATCCCTCGTGTTATTGAAAACTCAGCATTAATAATTAACTAAATAATAATTCGACTTGTCCCCATTATCATTATGTAATTGCTAAGCAACACATTCCAACAATGTTATCATAATCCACCATGCTTATAGAAATGTCCCAATCAGTATTATCAACATTGAATCCAAATATACAAGTTACAATTGCCCAGCAATAACGAACTCGGTTAATGTAATAAAGTACTCGAAATACATGGACATGGGCTCAAACCGAGCCTATGGACATGACAATATGACAAAGTTACTTTTGTTGAATAAAAAATATTATTTAATAGTAGATAGTTAAATATTTTTAGCAGTATTTCACAGTAATAATGGCTGATAAAAGCAAAGCTCTTAAGGATAAATCAGAAAAAAACTCTAAATGATTCAAATAGGTGGTATACAGCTAACAAACTTATTTTTTACAAAAAAAAAACACTCAATTCAGAAGATAAAACATTAAATAAAAAATCTATTGTGATTTAAACTAACAAGAAATAACACATTGAAAATGTAAACTGAAATATGTAGGATATTTAACGACAATGCTTTTGTTCTGTAAAATCCTTTTTATGGAATCATTTTTGGAATGTCAGGCGATGACCAAGGTGCACCGAATTTTGTACACTCAAGGTTATCCAAAATTCCGCTCGAAGATTGAGTAAACCTTGCAATCTTTATTAGTACTGGCTATGTTTTCCAAAGAAGGCCTACTGAATATGAATTTCAAAACTGGTTCTCAATTTTTTTTAATAAATTCCATAAATAAAACAAAATCTATCTCAGACATCGTTTGAACCCGGGTCTCCCACATTCTTTGTATAAAGGCGCCTTAGCCAACTACAGACTGGGAAAACGCCTAAGTCATTGTTAGACGTGTGAGGGAGCTATGGGTTTAATACTCCGGAACATTTGCATTTAAGGTAATTGCTTTAACAAAGTAAAAACATATCTTACCTAGGAAAACCTATTTTTCTTTAAACGATTTTTTGGAGGAGAGTAATTACAAATTAAATCGCGTTTATTTAATTATAGGGTTTTGAGTTTAGTCGTGGTAGGGTACGTCAACTGTAAGGCCATAATTCGCCACTCTAGCCTATGATATGCTAGGGAGGAAAGAACCATGCTGGATCAAGCCTTAGGTAGGGGAAGGAAAGGGAATGTTGCCGGGTACTCAACACATGACTCGCTCACTCGTCTAACAACGACTTTGGCGTTTTCCTAGTTACCTTAGTGATACACTCACAGAAAGTCCCGTTGTTACTTGATATTAGTGATTGACTATATAAATACCTGGCCTACTTGAAAATTTGATATGAAAGATTAATGGCATTAAATGTATTTACCTAGTTAAATCTTTAAGATTACATTCGGATATGCACGAGGTATTACGTAATAAAAAATAAAATAAAACATCTGTCCAAGCCTCGTTTGCTGTTCTGTGCTTTGTATAACTAAAATTACTTAAAATTCTCACGTGCAATATTGAGAGTAACCTACGAAGTAGGCCTGTGTCTGAAGGACACTTAAAAATGCACATAATTTAAAGAGGGTAGGACCGTACTGTATCATCATACTGTCATGTTAGTTTAGAAGTGTAAAATCATCTATTGCTCATACTTTAAACAACAATGCAACGTGAAGCATTAGGCACAAAACATCGCTCACGCGAAAAGGTCTGATTTCCAAACTATTAGAGCAAAAGATTTAAGTTAAAACGGTCTTGTCTTAAGAGTTTCGAAACGGTGACTTTGGAGCCGTCCTAGTAACGAAGCACATAATAAATTCAGAGTTGTTCTGAATCGGCCTTGTTGATTCTGGCGTTGATCCGCGGGTGTTCGCACTGTCAATACCACTGATTGCTATATTTTCTATTAAAAATATCGATCGTTGGTTGGATATCGATCACTCGTCGATTGCGTCGGGTTCTACAGAGTTGGCTTGGTCGCTTTATTTTAATGTCCTTTACTGAAAATTAGTTATATAACTGAGTGGGTAGACTCTAAATACAATTTATCTTATTACTTAATTAATATATTTAGTCTTAACTAATTCGAAATAAGAGTTAGTTCGAACTATTGCTATTGATAAACACTGTAATATATTTAAAACGGATTAAATTTAGCCCACAGCCAAAAGAAAATCGGTTTAAACATCTGCGATGAACGCATCGTATTACGTAAACCCATTGATATAAAACCCCTATTGTAGGCTAGATTAGCAGTCTCCTATAACTCCGCACAGGCGCGAGCGTAGCAAATTGAAGAGTCAACCGGCCCATTTCAAGATGGCGATTCGGCGTTTTAATTGATGCTTTTTTAATGCAATAAAGTATTTTACTGGCTAGTTTGATATGGTTTTAGCTTGTGCAGCATGGTATTACACAAACAGAAACAATACGAAGTTATTGCATAAGGGAATTTAGTAATCATTTGATGTTAAAGGCTAGTATGCTTACCTGTCAACCTGGCGGCAATCTTGAGAACTATTTGGGCTACAAATCGCTCCCATTTGATTAACATGTAAACTGGAATTTCAAGATGGCTTCTAATTGTAACGGAAGTGGACCGCTGACTGCTGGTCTAGCCAATTATATAGGATGTCTATGCGTAAACCGTATTAGCATAGTTCGAACTAAATGTATATAGTTAACGCAGGGTATGCTAGATGCCATTCAACTTTCAGTACTTTTTTTTGCGTTTTATGAGGATTTTTGCAAAATGGCATTTTCGACAATACTTTGTATAAGTTTGGTGTATTTTTTTTTTAAAGTTAATTGTTGACGAATCTACCATTCAAGGGCATCCAAGTAAAAATCTAAGTTTAACAAAGAAGAAGAAATTATATCGCACTGTCATAAATCGTTCATCAGCCAGATGCTTTTTGCGAGATAGGTTTTAAGCCATCACATTAGCGAGTAAGGGATTATTGGGTTCTTCATTTCGTTATATTATTATGATATCTTAAGAGAAAACAATGTGCCCAGATATTTAATTAATGTCACTCATTGACTAATAATAAATCAATCAGTAAATTCCTCAGATATGTTTGAAATTATATTTCACAACAACACCAGAAGGTCAAGAGGGTTAAAATGAATCATATAAATGAAAAGTATAGAATCATCAACTTATTCAGTACGTTGTCTCACTGGAAAGGTTGGACCTACACACTAGAAAAGGTATCGTATGATTCAGGGCTACGTTACAATATAATTTTTGTTTTCAAAATACACTTGTTTAATTTTTCAACAAATACGCAAATAATGTAGCATTAATATTTTATTTCTTCACATTTAAACCTTAAAGGTGGGCAATTTCGTGAACTTAAGAGTCAACAAACAGTCTATTTGAAACATTTTTGGGAACTTCTCCTGTTTCCGTTGTCATTTGATCGATGTGCAATTTTGCGTAATTGTCAAGCAAGGATACGGTCACTCTCCTTTAGTGAAAGATCACTAAAAGTTATTGCGCAATTCGCACATTTTTTTTTCCATTTTTCATGATTTTACAAAAATCCTAAAAAATCCATTTACTTTACTAAGACTTTTTGGTGATGGTTAAAATAAATGTTCTCCTATAGAATACTGTATAAACATAACCATAACTTATGTGCAAAGGCTGGTAACAATCTGATGAAAAACTGGCTTCAGGCAAAGTTCCAGAAAAAAATCACTGCATATTGCAGAATTTTGAAATGGAAAATAATATTATCTTATTGAAACATCTCAAATAAAAACTTTTAATTTTTTCCACTTGAATAATTACAATTCAATGACCTTGATTCTCGATGATTAACCAAATCTTACCTTTAATATCAGTACGAACCGTATTGTACAATCTCTCAAATTTAATATTTGGTCTTGGTTTGAAAACTTCTGAAATATATTTTAGTGTGCAGGAATCTTATTTCTGTGGTGTTTTCTCACCGATAAAACATATTTAAAAATGTAAAAGCTGGGTAGGGTACAGTTAACATTCTAAATCGTTTAACAAATTTATTTACACGATATCCTACAATCTTTGTTGATTTTTCAAGAAACTTCGAGGATATAATTATAAGATTGTTTGATGAGTTCGAGCAAACCAGAATTCGACGCAGACTGTCACTTTGAAGATCTAGCGTTTGCCTGCAACAAACTTTCAAGAGATAATGATGTGTTATTGACATTGTCACTATCAGGGCACATTTTTTAATTAAAACGGACATAAATATTCCTTGTTTATCCTTGTTCTTACATTTAACAACAAGAAACGTAACAATTACATGATACCCTAACAATGATAATAATATTTAAACAGAAATTTAAATAGAATAGTTAAATGTTCTGTAACAAATACACAACATTACCTTATTATTTCACCTTTCATCTGAAACACATTATACTAAATAAAGTAAACTTTCGTGACAGAAATATTAATTTTTGATTTCCGTGACATTGCATGGTGAATTAACAATGAACTTTTATTTTGCTGGTTAAGAGTCAACGGGGCCTCCTTCTTTTAATGTGTATAGCAGGGCCCCAGAGCGTACTTCAATGTTATAATGACACAAGACTTATCACTTAGAGTTGCCAATTCACCTAAGATAAAGAAATCATCATTTCATGTTTTTCATAATCTAAAACCATTTTTTATTCATTCATTCATTAATTCATTCATGTATGCATTTATTTATTTATTAACGTCTTTACTTTCTAGTTAAAAAACTGACTTTCATTTTTTATTTTTATTAATCTATTCTAACAACACGTTTAAAAACACACAAGTGTTGGGTATAACTAAAGCAAAAACAATTCAAAAAATATACACTTCAAAACCAATACAAATTACCTATACAAATCATTAAATATATGAAATTGTACTATAAAATCAAAATGTTACAAAAAAACAAGCATTAAAAAATTAAATAACAAAATAAAAGGCCATATATTTTTTTAAATGCTAAAAACCAAGATAATTAATGAAGGAAAAAAATGAGGTTATAAAATACAAAACTGGTGAAAAGTTGATATGGTGACAAGATTGATGCGTCATATTGTTAGTTAAGCTGGCATAACAGCTGCTTTAAATAATAAAAGTTTCATATGGTTGATGTCTAAAACTGGATTAATGGCTAATAATTTATTGTAGGTGTCTTGAATTCGGTTAATGGGGGAAAGTTTATAAAAAATCCATAAAAAGCACGTAAAATTTGAAGGGGAACAGTAGACAATCAAATAATCTTATTACATAGATGCAGATACAACAATTAACGAAAGTTAAGTAAATATTTGATAGTGTTGCACTACTAACCTACATTTTGCACCCCAAACACTTTTGAGCTACAATCATTTCAAATTGCAGGAGACAAACAAATGGTGGTGTAATACTAATGAAGCGACAAACGTTCTAGAATGTTGCTCCTGGTCTCCTCTCTGGTGTTGTGCGCCTGCGCCAAAGATCTGGGGGTCGGGGAGAGCACAGCGGCCCCTCCTCCTCGTGTATACTAATGTAGCGACGTATGTCCTAGAATGCTGCTCTTGTCTCCTCTTGGGTTGTGCGCCTGCGCCAAGATCTGGCGGTCGGGGAGAAAAACGCGGCCCCCTCCCCTCTCGTGTTTACTAATGTAGCGACGTGTGTGTTCTAGAATGCTGCTCCTGGTCTCCTCTCTGGTGTTGTGCGCCTGCGCCAATGTTCCGGTGGTGGGGAGAACACATCAGCCCTCTCCCACTCGTGTACAAAACATACGCAGGACTTGGCCGCTACGCAGTTGATACATTGCCCAGGACTTGGCCAGAGGCTTCAAAGGTATTGTGTTTGTGTGTCACTAGTTTATGGTGTGTGCGAAGCAAAAGAATGAAACTACCCATATGAAATTATTCACTGTTTGTTGTTTGAGTTTTACGATAGAATGACAAACGACTACCTATTTGTTTTAATCTGTAAGAGGGGACGCTGAGCTTGGCCCATCTAAATTTGCGCACTATGGTGAAGATGATTTTCTGCTGAACAATTGGTAATATCATTAACAAATTCGATATGGATGTTAATAAAGTACTTTTATATTGATATCCATAATTGGTTGCAAAAATTAAGACTTAAAGATCCATTGTGAGACATGAGTCCAGCATGTGAAAAAATGGTAAATCCAAAACATAGATTCCAAATCTGGAAATTCCCACCAAACTGTTGATCTAAGGATTAAACCAAATTAACCTACGCGATTACATTGATTTAAACGTTGATATCCAGTTTGCAAATTTTAGTTAAAAAAATCTGTACACTTGGACTAAATTCCCGAAGATGACCTAAATGGAGTTAATTTCGAAGAATTCACTGATTTTTTATTCAAAATCAATGCATTTTTAAATGTAGCGTAGAGAGCGTTGCGAGCGAATAAAGATTCCATTCCACTACACTGAAGAAAAAATACGGAATTTTTTTTTCCGTCTGTCTGTCAACACGATTCCGGCTTAAACCGATACTCCAATTGCGATAAAATTTTCTGGAGACCTTTGAAATCTCTGAACTTAGAACTGCTACGTTTCGGAGCGCATTTAAAAATTATTTCTCATTAAAATTACATTTTTTTTTTTTTTTTAAACCATTCTTTGACTTTTACCACATACATGCTTTAACCGATTGTAATGATTTATTTTACAGAACTTTTATTTATGAATAAAAACATTTGTGTGAAGTTTGAGCGCAATCGAAAAATTATTTCTCGTGAAAATCGCAATTTTCCCGATTTTTCCGATTTAAAAAAATGTCTTCGAATTATAATACCAACATGCTTTATCCGATTGTAATAATTTTTTAAAGAACCATAATTTTATGAATTAATATATTCGTGCGAAATTTGAGCACAATCGAAAATTATTTCTCATAAAAATCGCAATTTTTTCGATAAACACAAGATATCCGACTTATGACACCCACATGCTTTATCCAATTGTAATGATTTTTCCACGGAACCTTAATTTTATGAATTAATATATCGTGTAAAATTTGAGCGCAATCAAAAAATTATTTTTTATGAACACATGGCAGCTTAATGCACCAATTACTCTCATCCTACAACGCGCCTGAAAAAGCGTTTATGAAGCTTCCTAGATTAGGAATACGCGTACTGTATAGCCTATTTTTATTCTTTTTTAACGTTGGTGTGAAATTTGATAACGGTGTTACAAACCGTGTAACGAAAAAAAAAAGAAAGCAAAACTCGTCTCCGCGCCAGCCTCAGCTACTCACTCCTCTTAAGACCAGAATGTTTTGTATTTCCTTTGGTAACAAAACATTTTTTTTAATCTTTTAGTTCGACTTAATATTTTTGATAACACGAATTCAACATAATTTTAACATCAACATTATCCTGCCGCATTCTAGCCCGAGTCGTAGTTTTTACACACATCAAATAATAAATCTAGCTCCAAAACTAGTTTGATGATAATTGTTATGCTCCTAAAACTAAGCATTTGAACTTTAATAAAATCTGCATTCCAACTATTCAATTTCTCCTTTCCTCACTTTAGCCATATCGACCCATTTACCCAAATACATTGCTGCCTAAGCCAACCAGGTTGCTGTAAGCTATTCGTTTTTTTGTTTTTTGAAACTTACAATCTATGTCATTTGTAAACTCAAAAAAATCTTGCAAAAACATTCTAGTAAAAACCAGGAATCCTAAAATCTGCTTTGATTTTGAACTCTCTTTATCGATGATGTGAAGACTTCCAGACATTTCATTGTTGCTGTTAAAATCGATTTAAGCATTTATTTTTGAAAATGTATTTCAAATCAAGTTAAGCTTATGCATTACCACCAAATTATGTTCACCATCATTTGTTCACCGTTTCAAATCTCTATTTTAACCATTATTAATGTTTATGTACATGTATTTTATAATGTGGTTTTGAGAGTAGAAAGAAAGAAAGATGGTCACTTGGTGACTGGGGCCTCATTACCCTTTTTCTTTTTCTAAAGCGTTCTGTATCTTAAGGGCACACGGATCTGGCTATACTAGCAATGTTTAATTAATCAACTTTGATGTACCTTTACTCAAGAATGGCTCTATAGCTAGCGAAATAATTTTTTTGGAGGTAACTGATACAACCTCCTTAAGCAAATTGAGCGTAAAACATTTTGAGATTAAAAAAAGATGTACCCCCAAAAAACCATGGAATAATAACATAAATTTCTCCACATTTTTACACGCTTCATAATTAAAATTAATTATTGAAAAAAAGATATTTAAAATATGGTCCATTCTAATGCTGTTCTATACCTGTGCCAACATGCCCTGATTTTTTTTCTATCAAGTTAATCTTGAGAAAAGGTACATTGAATAGAGAATCCAGAATTTCTGAGATAATCGCATTTGAAGTTTAGGGCTGTAACGAGAGCCAATATGGGCGTGGGCATAGAGATGGGAAATTTCATAGAAATGTTTTTTATTAAAAATTTCCGGGATAATTTTCAAACCGTTGGAATTTTTCTTGAAAATTTATAAAATTGTTTATTCTTTGTTTTGTTAAAGGCTAGTACGCAAAAAATTATTTTTACATGCCTACTCCTACCCCTAACATAAAATGAGTTTATTTTTCCAATTAGATAGTACCTATATTTACAAATAAATACTTTATAAATAAGTAATGGTTCGATTTTTAAACAAATTACACCCACATAATCTTACAACTTTAAGGAACTCACTTAACCATTGAATGAAAAATTCAGATTTAGCCATATTATCACATCCGGGTGCCCTTAAGTAAATTATAATATATTTACGATTTAAAAATATAAAAAAATAAAAATAATAGTAGTAATAATAATAATAATAATAATAATAATAATAATAATAATAATAATAAATAATAACCCCAACATTGTTGGGGTTACAAGCTAGTCAAGTTCGAGATAAGTTGCTGGTTAAATTTCTATTGCCGCTGAAATACAAGCATTCCATCTCAAATTTTGACATCATCTTGATCTACTAGTGACGTACTACAAGTGACATTGAAGGGAAGTATTAGTTTTTAGTATTTATACCATTATTTTGTAGTTTTATATCGTTGTCTAGACCTAGGCTGTAAATAACATTGAAACAGTTGAATTTTGTTATATTTTGACAGTTAGTGGTAGGCATATATTCATTTAGAGGTATTGCCGCTGAAATACAAGCATTCCATCTCAAATTTTGACATCATCTTGATCTATTAGTGACGTACTACAAGTGACATTGAAGGGAAGTATTAGTTTTAGTATT
>JAMZAV010006888.1:0-31739 GCA_024449915.1 Sweltsa coloradensis | reverse complement strand
TAGGTGCAATCATTTTGCAGTTTTAGTTTTGTGGAGAGAATTGTTAGGAATGCTGTATCTTTTACAGGTGTTTTTCATTTGTTAGGTGATAGTGCTTAATCAATTTCAGATATATTTATGTGAGAGAATTGTATGATGTACTTTACTGTTCTGTTAGGGGTCTGTTCTGACAATAGTAGCCGTAAGTGCATGAAAGCCAAAGGAAATTTATGGATATTGTTCTGCTCTATAAATTGTGAATAACCTGCTTGACTCGCCTCTAGTCGAATCATTGAACTACCGTGTGCCACCTTGGAATCACGTATTTATAAACTGTTTCAACTTTCCCGCCAGCCGCATTGATGTGCACAGGTATTCCTGTTTGATAAGGTTGCTGTCTATGTACAACAATAGTTTGCCATTGAACAGGCCTCAGATTTGCACAATAAAAAAATCAAGTAAAGGAATTAACCGATAATTAACTTCACTAATCTATTCAGTAACCCATGTGTCATGCCTTACATTCCAGTCACAGAGGGTTGGGTAAGTCCTATCATTTTATATAATATGTTGAGGGCTGTGTATTTTCAATTGATGTTGTCAAGGGAGCTTGATATGTTTATGTTTTGAGGTCTGAAAGACAAGATCCAAATAAAACCATCACTTTAAAGAATATTGTTTCTAATTCAATTTATGAGTTGTAAGTTGTAATTAAACGTATTTCTTTATACCATGTCGGTGAGCCGACACCATGCATTCACTCAATTTATATTTACATTTGCACACTCACACAATCATACACTCAAACATATATAAAACACCATTCACATACATTGACAGGTTGGGAAAGCATAGAGAACATGAAGAACATAAAACCCAGCCTGAAGGGCTGGGGGCGACAAATTTTTTCACCTGCTGATGACAACTGCAGCTAATTTAAAGTTGTTTGTTACCTTAATCCACGACGCGTTTCGTCCTTCTGGGACTCATCAGGCGGATGGTGGCCACTAAAAATTCTTAAGGATTAAGGTAAGAAACAACTTTAAATTATCTGCAGTTGTCATCAGCAGGTGAAAAGTTTTGTCGCCCCCAGCCCTTCAGGCTGGGTTTTATGTTCTTCATGTTCTCTATGCTTTCCCAACCTGTCAAACCCTTCTCCAATCATACTAAACAAGCCAATTGAACATTCACATACATAATGTTTATATTATTTTTATAGTCATCTTTATGTAGGCCTGCCTATTTTATATTGTCCTGTATTGTAATATTATAATGTTTTGTTTTGTTACCCTATGTAATGTTAGGTAAATTGCACTTGTGGGACATAACGTCCTGTTATCATGGAGTTGGTACTATTTATAACTCCATGCTGTTATAATGTGGCCACAAATAAATAAGTACATGGGTACATTTGATTTGTGCATATTTATGTATTATGTTTTGTTTTATTTATAGATATAATTATTACCGTTATTACTGTCTTTGTTTAATATGCATAGTTTGAATAGTTATTATTTTTTTAAATAAAAATAAAATGTTACATATTATACATTTCGTATTTTATTTTATATTTTATCCACTAGTATAATTATGTAACAAGTATAAACTGTACAATCCCGTACTTTTTTATTCTAAAGGACATATCCCTGGAATTCGGCAGGGATGTAAGGAACCTTAATTTTGTGTGCATTATGTATGACAAAAACATAAGTTGTTGGCATGTATTGTACCTATATCTCAGTTAAACACATTGTTTTTTGTTTGTTTGTTGTTCATAGAAAGTAAAAGGTTGCTCTAAATGACAGTTCACATCACGCAGTATGCCACGTTTCTTACCTTGTTTTGACGAAAGCGTTGTTCCATATTCTTTAATTGACAAAATTGTTCCCATACTGTTCTGAAGCATTCAATAATCTTCTTCCATCATCGTTTTGCATCACCATTTATTACAATTTTCAACAATATTCCTATCTCTCGATTTGGTTAGTCGGGAAACACTCCCGTAGGTGTTATTGTTATTATTTACTACAATTCAGAAATTAAAAAAGTCCGCCCTAACCGGGAATCGAACCACGGATCTCCCGCATTCCAGACAGGCGTCTTAACCACTAGACCATCAGGACGGGTACATTTTAAGGTTGCATTATACATCTGAATGGATGAAACAGTACTGCAACGAATATCTGCAGCCTTTGAACTGACCACCAAACATTAATTATAATGTCCATCCATTCAGATGTTGACGCCGTTTACAATCCTTTTACAGACTTATAATCAACAAGTAACTATAGAAACTTGACTTAGCTAATCGCCTACAATGGTTTCAAAACGCAAGTCTTTGGATCACTAGATATTTTACATTATATTGTTAATTGCTATAATACCATGACAATTAAATCTAAGTTGATAAAATTATTCTATTTTAACAATAAAGTTTGTAATGGAACTTGGGAAAGTAATGAGATCCCACACATAACAAAAAACTTTGGGGGTGGCAGTTTCCCCCCTTTTTCCCTGTAGGCTTCAAGAAATTGAATATAAAAAACATGTAATTTAATCTAAAACTTTAAACTACTTATTGCAATATTGTATCTATTACTACAATAAAGTTGATATTACTTACTCATATTATTATTATTATTATTATTATTATTATTATATGTTCGTGTAAATGGGCTGAAATTACTGTATATTATTGTGTAATATGTCACACATGCGCGTGCCCTGTTGCGATTATTTCAACAAAATAAAAGTAAGTAAAGCATTCTATCATAGTATTTGCGTTGCAAGCTACCATACAAGATTGCACTGTGTACATGTTCCCGGTGGGTGACCCCCCCCCCCCGCCTCCCCCCCCCCCCCACACACATCCATTGACCGACAAGGACACGGCGCCTGGCGATCAAAGACTTCCCATGTTCTGGAGCAGTGGATGTTTTTCTGGCTCTCGACCTCGGCTATCCCAGCTCAAAACACAGAGGCCTGCTTTATATTCAGGGAATACGCTAAAAAACCTCGAACACAACTGTATTACACCATCGTCAGTGTAGCCAGCTAGTTGCCCACCATGGCTTGCACGGAGTGAACCGGGTAACGATAAAGATGGAGAGCGGGAAATATAAAGTCATTGTCGTTGTCGTGTGGTTTTTGGTGACGTTTGTGGAAGTCGATTCTTGGAATCTGGAAATAGACGAAATAGTTAAAAACGCAGACAATATCGACCTTGTTTTTCCTTACGCGTTGAGAGGGGACAAAGTTGACTCTCGGCGTCGGCGGCGAAGCGTCGCAGAGGACGAGGATCTAGAGAACGCAGGCGAGGACGAGAATGTGTTCGTCGTGAGGGACTGGATCTTGGACCTCGAACTCAACTCGGAGTTGGTCCTGGGCACCGGGCTGGTGGTGGAGAGGGTGGACGCCGCTGGGGACGTCACGACGCTCCCAGTGGCGGAGGACATGGCCGAGTGTCGCATGAAGCGGGGTCGGGTGAGGGGGGACGAGGGTTCGCTGGTTGCCGTGACCTTGTGCGGCAGCGAGGGGGGAGGGGAGATGATGGGGCTGATCCAGACGGGAGAGGGGTCGTTCTTCATACAACCTGTGGACGGCGGGTTGAAGCTCAACCCGCATCTTATCTACAAGGCCAAAGATCAATTAAAGTTTTCTCTAAATGACGATCAAGATTTCAGGGACAATCGAGAAATGTTACACCCCCCCGAAAATGTTGCAAACATAAATGAAAACGTTAGCGAACTCGTAGACGGGGACATGGAGAATCTTCGGTTTGGTTCCGGAGAGGGTCTAGGGAGGAACCGGACGAAGCGGGAGTCGTACTGGTCCCGGGACTTCGACGGGTCTCGAGGAGTGGAACGCTACCAGCAGGGGGGACGGGACGCGAGGGAGGGACAGGGAGGGGGTGAGCCTCCCCGTCGACCTGGGACCCTCCTACAACTGCGAGGACGGAGAGGACGGGTACTTCGTGGACCCCTTCTGGGAGAAGGAGACCAAGATAAGTACGTTCGCTTTCTTTAAACAATTAAGGCAATGATTTATAGCAATAATGTAAAAATGCTTTAACAATAATTTAAAATCAGATTAATATATTATTTCCGTCAATGTTTGCATTTTAATGCGCTTTGGCTGTATTTAAATCAATTTTAAATTTCATTTAAATCAATTTCATATTTATATTTTATATACATAGCTTTTTTGCTATAAACGCTCTTATTTGAAAAAAATATGTACTTTATTTAAAAAAAAACATTTTGTCAAAATTATAAGGCATCTTATTAGAAAAAATTATGAAATATGTCATTCACATTTCCAAGCAAAAAATGTACTTATCTATTTTGCAGTCTAGTTTGTCGACGATAGGTGAAATAAGGCACATACTCAGTTACAGGGTCGAACAAGGACATTTAATATTATTATAATACATACTTACACATATTTTGTTTTTTGCTCCAAAAATGCTAGCTGAAAAATATAAGTGTCATTGCCTCTTAAAATAGCTATTGAGAACTCTACTTTGAAAACGAACTTTTGATAAACCACATTTGTTGTTCCTCAACTGAAAACTTGAACAGTTAATAAATGCATGACAGTATAAAAAATACGACACGGATATAACTATACAAACCATTGTTTTAGGCTTATTATATTTTGGGGCTATATAACTTGCATGTGATGTCTATCCATCCTTGAAGTACAAAGTGACCATCGACGGACGAGACCGGGATCGGTCGTCCCGTTAATTGTCTGCCTGCTGATATTCTTTATAACAGCCTTTGTGTGCATTTGTGACCGAACTTGGGAGCGAACATGTTTTTTTTTCTACCTGCCATCGCCGATTTAAAATCTATTATGATGAAAATAATTTATTCAGCGAAATATTTTTATTAATTGCAAATATTTAAGAACGTGGTTCAAATGTATGTACATTGGTTGGAAATCACCCCCTTTCTGCCATGTATGTTGTATGATCTTGCCATGGTTCTTGAGAACACCATCATTAAGCGAATAATAATGAAATCATATGAAATGCGTTTTTTTCCCTAGTGTCTCCAAAACCGACTGAAATATATGAATATTATTATATTATTATAAAATATTACTAAAATATATTTGGATGAGCGAAGCGAAGACTTCAATTTCACTGACCCCCAAAAAATTTAGCTCGGGTGTTTTTTTTTTTTTTTTTTGTTTTTTTGTTTGTTTGTTTTTCTGTCTGTTTGTTAACTCTCTACCAGGCAAACGGCATATCCGATCTTGATGAAAATTTGACAGGACCTTCGAAATCTCTGAACTTAGAGGTGTATTGTTTTTGGGTACAATCGAAGAAATATTTCTCATGAATATCGTACTTTTACGATTTTTTTCGATTTTTAGTGCGAAATTTTCGTGACATTTGGGCCAATTCTGACCAAACGGGTGGGGCTACAACGTTCATATTATGCATGGACATTAAGGTTATGGTAATGTAGTACCCTTTGAAAGAAAAAGTTGAAAAAGTTAGCAAGAATCCATAGAAATAAAGCTTTTAATATAAGTTTTTTCGGTAAATAATACCAATTGACAGGAAACAATAGAAACTTGACAACAATCACCTTCAATGCGTAGACAGCAAAACAAAGCACTTGCAAAAATAAAGATATCTCACGCAAACTAAAAATTTTAAAAAGCTCATCCATCAACGCGGCGGGACTTGAGCGTTTTCCTAGTATAGAAGCATTATCCGTAACTCAGTCATTTCACTTACCCCCAAAAAATTTAGCTCGAGAGTTTTTTTTTTGTTTGTTTGTTTTTTTGTCTGTTTGTTAACTCTCTACCAGGCAAACGGCATATCCGATCTTGATGAAAATTTGACAGGACCTTCGAAATCTCTGAACTTAGAGGTGTATTGTTTTTGGGTACAATCGAAGAAATGTTTCTCATGAATATCGTACTTTTACGATTTTTTTCGATTTTTTGTGCGATATTTTCGTGCCATTTGGGCCAATTTTGACCAAATAGGTGGGGATACAACGTTCATATTATACATGGACATTAGGATTATGGTGATGTAGTACCTTTTGAAAGAAAAAGTTGGAAAAGTTAGACAGAATCTATAGAAATAAAGCTTTTAATATAAGTTTTTTTACAGTAAATAATAACAATTGACAAGTAACAATAGAAACTTGACAACAATCACCTACAATGCGTAGGCAGCAAAGCAAAGCATTTGCAAAAGTAAAGGTATCCCACGCAAACTAAAACTAAAAAAAGCTCATCCATCAACGCGACTAAAAAAAGCGTTTGCGAAGCTTCCTAGTATTTTAACAACGTTATTAGATATTTGCAATCAAATAAAAAAATATCATTAAATAAATAAATAGAACAATAAACGGGAAGAGAATACAGCAGGTAGAAAACCCTCAACTTCTAAGATGGTCTATTTAGGGAAAAGGGGCGACCGATACCTGACGCGTCCGTCGATGGTCACTTAGTACTTCAAGGATGGATAGACTTTAGGTACCCGTTCGGGCGCCGCAGCCAAGCCTTGACGAGCTACACACTCAGGCACCTTACAGCAAGCAAAGTTGAAGTGATTTGATTTCAAGGTGTTACCCAGCCGTCATGAAAAATTATGTGAACTTAAAAACTATCAATATCAAGGAGATTTAGGTACCTGACAACACATGCCAAGTAATTGGGGTACGAGCCTTCTTTCTTGGTGAAAAAATGGTTTAAAACGTGCTCAAAATCATTTTAAGGATGTTAGTTACTCCTGGACTGGCTACTGGCTACTGTCTTATTCGTCACTTTCAATTGGCCAGCGATTCTGGCCAAACAGGACGGAATACAACGTTCATAGTTTTGGATGAGCAAAGCGAAGATTAAATAAATAAATAAATTGTATTTAGAGTCTACCCACTCAGTTATATAACTGCTTTTCAGTGCCATTCCATTCCATTCCATTTCACTACACTGCAGAAAAAATCCAGAATGTTTTTACTTGTATTTTTGTCTGTTTGTTAACCCGATTCCGGCCAAACCGATACCCCAATTGCAATGAAATTTTCTGGAGGCCTTCGAAATCTCTGAACTTAGAACTGTCAGGTTTTTGAGCACAAACAAAATTTTCGAAAATAGCAATTTTACAATTTTTTCCGATTTTTAAAACATTTCTTCGACTTACCTAGGCCTACATGCTTAATCCAATTGTAATGATTTTTTCACATAACCTTATTTTATTGGATGAGCGAAGCGAAGACTTCAATTTCACTAACCCCCAAAAAATTTAGCTCGGGTGTTTTTTTTTTTGTTTTTTTTTGTTTGTTTTTTTTTCTGTTTGTTAACTCTCTACCAGGCAAACGGCATATCCGATCTTGATGAAAATTTGACAGGACCTTCGAAATCTCTGAACTTAGAGGTGTATTGTTTTTGGGTACAATCGAAGAAATATTTCTCATGAATATCGTACTTTTACGATTTTTTTCGATTTTTGGTGCGATATTTTCGTGCCATTTGGGCCAATTCTGACCAAACTGGTGGGGCTACAACGTTCATATTATACATGGACATTAAGGTTATGGTGATGTAGTACCTTTTAAAAGAAAAAGTTTAAATAGTTAGCCAGAATCTATAGAAATAAAGCTTGTAATATAAGTTTTTTACAGTAAATAATACCAATTGACAGTAACAAAAGAAACTTGACAACAATCAGCTACAATGCGTAGGCAGCAAAACAAAGAACTTGCAAAAGTAGAGATATCCCATGCAAACTAAATTTTTTAAAAAAAAGCTCATCCATCAACGCGGCGGGACTTTAGCGTTTTCCTAGTTATAAATTGAAACTAGTAGAACAGGTAAATTGATTGTTAAATTGAAATTATTTGGACGTATACTGTTCTTAAAATAAATATTTTATTTGTAATATTTCGACACAAATTCTAGTGTCTTTGTCAAACTGGGTTGAACAAAGCAATGTTTTAACAATACAAATAAATATGAAATAACAAAAACGACCATGAAACATTGCCAAGAAATTATGATTAAAATGAAAATAAAACATTGCAGAAATAAATTATGTACAAATTATAGGTGTTCATTTTATAAGTTAATACATTGGTGTGAAATTTGATCGCAATCGAAAAATAATTTCTCATAAAAATCGCAATTTTCCTTTTTTTTTTGTTTTTAAACAACTTATAACACCTACATGTTTTATTGATTGTAATGATTTTTAACAGAGCCTTAATTTTTTGAATTAATATATAAGTGTGAAATATGAGTGTAATCGAAAAATAATTTCTCATGAAAATCGCAATTTTACGCTTTTTTCGTAAAAAAAAAAAATACGCTAATCTAACAACGCGCCTGAAAAAGCGTTTGCGAAGCTTCCTTGTTGGTAATACCACAGCAATTAAATCAACTTTGATAAGATAATTATATTTTTGGATGAGCGTAGCGAGCGAAGCGAAGATTCTATTTTTCTACACTGGAGAAACAAATCCTGAATGTTTTTTTCTTTTCTTTTTCTTTTTGTTTGTATTTTTGTGTGTTTGTTAACACGATTCCGGCTTAACCGATACTCCAATTGCGATGAATTTTTCTGGAGGCCTTCGAAATCTCTGAATTTAGAACTGCCACGTTTATGAGCGCAATCAAGATTGAACACAAGAATGAAGGTTGAACACAAGAATGAAGATTCGCGTTCGGTGGTTTCTTCCGCGAAAGATTGATTACTCCCTGATTTGCTGTTGCTGATTTTTGGCAAACCTCATATTCGTTTGAGTGGGATCGTCTAATAAATCAGTTTTTTTCTTTTCGTTTTTCTTTTTTAATGTTTTTTTTCTTTCTTTCTTTTTTCTTTCTTTCTTTTTTTTCTTACTTTTTTTCTTTTCCTTTTTTCTTTTTTCTTTTCTTTTTGTTTTTTTGTTTTCTTTTTTCTTTTCTTTTCATTCCCCACCCTTTTTTTATATTCGATTCATTCATAAATTGCATTTAATATCCTTTTTATTTGTTATCAAATTTGTTGAGTATTTAATGCATTGTTGTAATATTACTATTTCAAATATTTACTTAAATGTAGTTCATTGTTGTGTCTGCATCTATGTAATTAGATTTATTTAGTTGTCCTCCTTTGTAAATCAGTTTTTATAACTGAATAGGATAGACGTTAAATAAATAAATAAAAAATAAATAAATAAATAAATAAATAAAATATTTTCCATGAAAATCGAAAATCGCTCATTTAAATTTTTTTCGACTTATAACATACATGCTTTATTCGATTGTAATAATTTTTTCACAGAACCTTAATTTTATAAATTAATATTATCTTGTGAAATTTGAGCGCAATCGAAAAATTATTTCTCGTGAAAATCGCAATTTTACGCTTTTTTAAAATTTATTCGACTTATAACACATAGGGCTACATGCTTATCCGATTGTAATGATTTTTTCACAGCACCTTAATTTTTTGTATTAATAAATTCGTGTGAAATTTGAGCGCAATCTAAAAATCATTTCTCATGAAAATCACAATTTTACGCTTTTTTGCGTTTTTTACTAATTGTAATGATTTTTCACAGAACAACAGAAAATCTGCATAACACGTGGCAGCTCAATGCACCAATAACGCTCTTCCAACAACGCGCCTGAAAAGCGTTTGCGTAGCTTGCTAGTAACACATAATTTTGCAATGGAACTTGAAAAAGTAATGAGATCCCACACATAACAAAAAACTTGTAAACATACAGCCAAACCTTCTACAATCAAAAGCAATGAGATCTAAAAGAAATGCCAAGCTTATGTACCCTCCTACATTTTCGCAATCTTAATAAATAAATTCACTTTGCCCCATGACTGCATCCTTGCAAAGCTTGGCAAAATAAATTTGCACGAACTTTTTCATTTAAAACGATTGCAAATAAAGAACTGAACAAGTTCAAGCAAGCTTTGAAGACAATCTGTACGCTGCTGAACCTATGTCTCTGTCGAAAATTGAGTCAGCAACAACCTAGGGGTGAACGGACGGTTGCCGAAGGTCGTATTGTCTGTCAGCGTCATCCATGCAGCTGAGCGAGCTACCCAATATGTATGGGCAGCTCGTACCCAGCCACTATCCAACCGCTTCCACTCCACGTCATGGAAACCCCGGTCTCACAGCGGTTCCAACACGCAACTGGTGGCTATATGACATTTAGGTTTTTAAATATGATTCTTATTCAGAAAGGAAGAGATGGCTACAAAATATATTTTGCTTTTATTAGAACACTGGTATCCATACCCCAACAACAGTTGTGGAAGATCAAGGATGGAGGGCACAACCTTGAATCTTCCATGTAGTGGTCACACTTGACCTCTCTCATCTAAAGGACCCCACACCCAACCATAAGATATTATAATACGTTTAAGATCATGATGTTTTTAGGACTATACACTACTCAAAATAAAACAAAGATTACGGTATTTCAAAGGTTAATCAACCTCCTTCATCAGGTTTTTAATGACAGTTGAAACAAGACAACAGAATGGGCAAAAAAAACAAATAAACAATGCCAACTAAACAAATCAAATTACACCAATCCACCAAAGAATCATAATAATAAATGTGGTTGTAGTTGTTGTTGTAACATAAAAGAAATTATAAAATTTACAAAACAAACAACACACGTAAAACAAACACGGTCTAGGGGTAACAAGACTAGTATTTAACCAAAATAAGGAGAAACACACACACTTTACTTATAAATTAAGATCTATTTCCAGATAAAACCAAATACATTTACCTTCATTTCAAACTCTCCCTATAAAACATGAACCACCTTTTAAACCTAACAATCCTTCCTTGTTGCCAGTCATTCCATAGCCTCCTAGATACTTCATACATTAGTTATTATATCTTCAGAGTCACTGCCATCTGCGTTTGTGGTTACCAGTTCTTCGACAGACCATGGACACACTGTCCAAGGTTCTCAACATAAGTGCAAGGTTGCTAGCTTGCAACCTAACAATTCCCGCCCCCTTAAACCAACCTTATCGCTTCCGGAGGTTATATGGATGATGTCCAGCCGGAGGGTCTTTGGCAATGACGATCACAGGTGCTGCTTGACGTGGCTCGTTGACCCAGTCGGGGGAAGCTACATGCCGTAACAATTGATCCACGTTTGCTTTGGAGCGTTTCCTGCGTCCATGAAGGTTCTCCAGCTCGCACAGACACAAAAACACATTTTCTCCCAGACGTTTGCAAATGCGGAAAGGGCCTGATCTCTTAGGTGCCAAACCTGCAGCAATACCTTTACTCCCATCACTTAATGTGTGATTTTTAGAAAAACAAGATCCCCAAGCTCAAAGGTGTCTTCCCTGCGTCGTTTGTTGATTGTTGTATTGGAGTCGTTGAACTTCATGTGCCTTGTTCATGTTGCTTTTAGCAAATAAAAGCGCATCTCTCAGTCTACCCGATAATTCCGATGCATATTCACAAGGAGCAGCAGCGGAGGGAAGCTCAGTATCACCAATATTAAGATCCCATGGAAGCTGTAGCTCTCTTATATATGTATATATATATATATATATAATAAAGGCTAAATAATAATAATAACACAAAAATGCTGGTGTGTATCCAGTCACACTGCTGACAGTTGAACGCATAGCAAAAGAGATTTCATCAATTTGCTTGTCCCAGTCTCTGTGGTTCTCACAATACATTGCAAGGCCTTGTTTGACTGTTGCATTATACCTTTCAACTACTTGACCAGCCGGCCTTTATGGCACATTCTACAACGACCTACCAGACAGAAGGAATCCGACCATCCTCGCGCAGACACAGTTCCTTCCGAGCCCAAACGACATATATATTAGACCCATATCAGCAATCAGACCACCTCTCACCATACCAGCTCGTCATCTCAACCGAAAGCGGCCCCCGATGTTCCAAGGAGGTCTTCCACCACCCGCCAAGAAGAGACGGGAATAACAAAACCGTTCCTACTGTAAACTTATTTTTGCCCCCACCCACATCATACTGCTGTACAATTATCTGGCGGATGATCCGCTATTCCCCAAATTAACCCCCCCCCCCCTTTCCAATCATACAGTCTGGAAAAATCCACGACTCCGCGTTCTCATCATCAGGCACCCCCATCAAACCGTAATTTATGGGCATCAGAGGCCGGCATTTACATTGCCACTCACGGACAAAGCGTTCCGATGAGAAGAAGATAGATAGGTGTGTCTCTCTATAATATTGAAATGACCAAGCACACCTTTCCATATTTTACTAACAAAAACTTGACCATTGTCACTGGAGACAGACTGGGGAAAACCGTGCCTACAAAAGTATTCCACCATGAACTTGACAATATGTTTTGTGGTTGGGCTCTTTAATGGATATATCTCGACATATTTTGTGAATTTGTCCAAAATAACTAAAAGGTATTTGTATCCATTGGGCGTGGTAGGTAGAGGTCCAATGAGATACCACTTAGCTCGACAAATGGATCTCCGGGCAATCGACTATCCATTTTGCCTGCAGGTTTTTTCCTGTCTGGCTTCATGGTCTGACAAGTAGGACAAGAACGCACGTAGCGAGACACATCTGAGCGCATTCCCATCCAAGTGAAACGACGTTGCACTCTCCGCAAAGTTCCAAAGTAACCACTATGAGCGCTGAGTGGATGGTCATGTTCAGCTTTTAAAACTAGAGCCCTCATTACTTTAGGCAGCCAAATCTTTGGAGGATTTATTTGATCATTATCCGTCCCAGGTGGGCCAGCCACAAATCGTACCAACATCCCATCTTCGAGTGCACTTGTTGATGCAACGTTCAACACCCAACATTTCCGTTTCTCATCGGACGGCAAAGATCCATCTTCCAAATACTTCAGCAAGAATGCAAGTTCTTCATCTTGGCGTTGCAGTTCAGCAATAGATGACTGATCCTGAAGAAGTGATAAATCCAATTCTTCTACGGAAGCTACGATGTCGTCTTCAAACCGGATGGCTACCTGTTCATTGTCGACTGATATTGGGAATATTTCATCCGCTATGCAGTTGACTTGCTGCACTTCCTGTGAAGGTGCCGGAGCACGACTAAGCGCATCAGCCGGAATGTTCAATGTACCTTTGCGATGCTTCACCACGCAATCAAACCCTTGAAGCCTCAGTACCCATCGTTTTACTCTGCTCGATGTTTGCTCGGTTTTGAACATCCATGACAGAGATGCATGGTCACAGTGAATTTCAAAAGAG
Source organism: Sweltsa coloradensis (assembly GCA_024449915.1). NCBI lineage: Eukaryota > Metazoa > Arthropoda > Insecta > Plecoptera > Chloroperlidae > Sweltsa > Sweltsa coloradensis. The sequence continues at coordinate 18,530 of JAMZAV010006888.1, read as the reverse complement.
GTAAATTCAAGATACGGTCGAAAACGGTCAACCGCCCATACCACTGCTAAACACTCCCATTCTTGTACCGTATAGTTCTTTTCGTGAGGGTTTAGTTTCCTGCTGATAAATTCCACCGGACGTTATACCCCATCAATTTCTTGCAACAGTATTGCTGCTATACCAATACCACTGCCATCAGTTTACGTGTGTTTAAATACGTGTGTTGTGTTCTAGCTCGCGACAACGCCCTCAAGCAGGCTCCTCCGAGGTGGCTGGAGATCGCTCTGGCAGCTGACTACTCCGTCATCGCCTTCCACACCAAGGAGAGAGTCCACCACTACATGCTAGTGCTCATGAACATTGTACGTACAGACCTGGCGTAAGATAGTATATTTCGATAAGTAGTGTTTGTAGAATAACTGCGTGATTGTATTGTCCTCAGGTGAGCGCCATATACAAAGATTCTTCTTTGGCTTCTAACCTGAAGCTGGTCATCGTGAGGATGTTGCTCTATGAGGACAAGAAGAGCGGAGTGGTAAGTGATGATTACACAAATATAATCACATTGAAATCGTTAGAAAAATACCAAGGTTATCCAAGTACTTTAAGATTAAGCAATGAAATAATTTAATTAATAAAACCTTATAAAATTCAATATAGAGGAAGAATTACATGTAGGCTATAGTAGATTTAAAAAATTAAACCGTACAGTAAATAATAACACTTAAAATAACTCTACATTGTATTTGTAGGTCACAAAAGTCATTTCGAAGTCCTATTACCCTAGGGAGTGAATCGGTCACACAAGAAACTGCTTTACATCACTCTCCTTACATGAAGCATCTCCTACTGAACATAGTCCGGCCTACTACCGCGAATTGACCGATATTACACCAATATAAAAAATATAAATAAAAAAATATAAATATATATATATATATAAATATAATAAAAATAATAAAATGACTGTGTATAGGAGACTGAATGCCACTCAAAGCGCTCTCTAGAGAGTATGAATCGTTGTAAGGAGTCACTGATAAGCAACTACCCTCATATTGACCCCTTCTCTCTATTGTGCATTGAGCGATATCTCAAAACTTCTCTGTAGGTTACAGATACTGAAGGTACTCTAGAGACTAGAGAGCTGAAACGTTGGAAGTAGCAACTGATAAAGAACTCCTCTTATATTTCACCCCTCTTATTGGACTAAGCAATGGAGTGCAAGGTGGGTGGCAGCGTGATTTGAGCCGAGATATCTCTGTAGGTAACTGAAGGCAACTCGAAGCGCTCCCTCGAGAGTGTGAACCGCTGGAACGAGCGTCTTATCAGCAACTCGCCTCACACCGAGAAACACGACATCGCGGTGTGGCTGACGAGGCTCGACCTTGGGGGACCCTCGGGCTACGCCCCCGTCTCAGGCGCGTGTGACCCTGCACGAAGTTGTACACTCAACAGAGACGAGGGCCTCACCAGCTCCTTCATCATAGCGCATGAGATGGCCCACGTGTGAGTATTACACTATGTCCATGTAAGAATACTAGGAAAACGCTCAGTTGGACGCGTTGATAAGCGAGCACGTGCTATATAATTTGTTGATGGTCCAAATTTCAACCTGATCTGTATCTTCGTGCAACCGCTATCATGAGCCAAAAAAGCTCTAGCTTCGTGCGACTTTTCGTTGCCATGGTAACGTTACTTTTGTTAAAATGTAATTTCCATCTACACTACTTATCGGATCAAAATAAAATTAATATATTCGTGACCGGACGAACATTCTAAATGATTTGGCCACCTCAGATTTTGTCGCCGTTTAGTTAAAAAAAAAACTTATAAATAATAAATAAATAAATAAATAAATTTTATTTAGAGTCTACCCACTCAGTTATATAACTGATTTTCAGTGGTGGACTTTAAATCAAAGCGACCAAGCCAACCCTGCAGGCCCCGACGCAAATCGACGAGTGAGCGATAACCAACCAAAGATCGATATTTTTAATAGGAACTATAGCAATCAGTGGTATAGACAGTGCGAACACCCGCGAATCAACGCCAGAATCAACAAGGCCGATTCAGAACAAATCTGAAATTTATTATGTGCTTCGTTGCTATGACGGCTGCAAAGTCACCGTTTACATACTCCTAAGAGAAGAAGAAGGCCGATTCAGAACAACTCTGAAATTTATTATGTGCTTCGTTGCTAGGACGGCTCCAAAGTCACCGTTTACAAACTCCTAAGACAAGAACTGATGGACTTAAGTCCAAATCAGAAGTTAAAAAACTTCTGACTTTAGCGGGAATCGAACCCTGGACCTTCTGCATTAGAAGCAGATACGCTAACCACAAGACCAACGAGCCACACACAAGACCAACGAGCCACACAACTTTCACAACTTTCGATTAACTTTAATGTAACTTTATAACTTTTTGAACGATTTTGCCACAAAACTAATGGCATTCAATCCAGATCGAAGCTTGCGGATGGTCCAAATTTCAACTCGATCCGAACCTCCGTTCGACCGCTATCATGAGCCAAAAAAGCTGCGCGACTTTCCGTTGCCATGGTAACAGTACTTTGTTATAATGTAATTTCCATCTACACTATACTTATTGGATCAAAATAAAATTAACATATTCGTGACCGGACGGACATTCTAAATGATTTGGCCACCTCAGATTTTGTCGCCGTTTAGTTTTTAAAAAAAACTTTCGATTAACTTTAATGTAACTTTTTAACTTTTTAAACGATTTTGCCACAAAACTAATGGCATTCAATCGAGATCGAAGCTTGCGGATGGTCCAAATTTCAACTCGATCCGAGCCTCCGTTCGAACGTTATGGCGAGATATACAAAAAAAAAACAGTGACTATTTTTTTCGGCAGAGTCAAATGGAAACGCTCGCTTTGCTTGCTTAATCATTAGTCTTTCCTTAGAATCCAAGATGAATAATATGATCATAATACTTTTATAATTTTCTTATCAGCTCAACCAGCCTATGTTCTGTTCTTGAACTCCACTGTAAAGAGCCTGCTAATGATAATTAAAATATCGTACGAATCTTATGACACCCTGACATATTCTGTGCATTGCTGTTTAATAACTTTTGAGCTATTTGCAACTGTCATGAGGGGTGGTTTCGGGAATGGTTAAGATTTTTCATTTTATTCAGGGTACTTTACCATTATGTGTGGCCCTAGTAACAACCTGACTCCTTGTGAATGGGCTTTGTGGTTCGAGGCAGCAGCTTTATACCAAAATTAGTCTGATGCGTGAATTCCTGAGGTTGGGTAGTTACGTTGCGGAACACCTGCAGCACTTCCTCAAATGACAGAATAATGGTGACGTCCGTGTACGAAAAATTGTTTTGACCAATGATTGAGCGAAAAATGTCTTGAAAATATTAAACCTATTCTTTGATAATTCTCTATAGGCCTCCGAAGTAGACTGTGGCGCAGCCCTAGCGGCAGAAGTGTGTCAACTGGGAAGGTGACTCGTGCTACGGGAAATGGCTGGTAAAGATGCGGATTTAAACGCGCGAGGCAACAAATTAATCGCTAGCTTTGTACAAGATGGTACAACTAGCAAGTAGATGTATTTGTTGTGTTGTTAGATGTGGTGACTGATACGAGAGCAAGCAAAACCCTAGCATTTATCAGCTGGTCTTCGAATTAACAGATGAAGTAGACGGGTTTAGAAGACTGGATGGAGTAAACTTAAATTTTTATAAAGGGCCTACTACTATATTAATACTATAGGTATAACTATTCTACTAGGCGTTTGATTCAAGTACAGACATGTCCTGAGTACTAATCATACTATAATTAGGCTACTATTAACTTAAGTTAATTATGCACTAATGTTCACCCTTGAATTTGATTAGTAAAATCACAAAATTTAGTGCATTATAAAGATAGTAGATACTATTAGCCTATATGCAAAACATTCACTGACAATGCACTAAATATGTTCACAATTGAAATGTATTACAACAGATTTTGTGAAGGTTTCGTCAAGTAATTTGAGTGCATCTTTGAAAATACGTTTGCATTAATGAATGTTTGTGTTTACAAACAAACGATGCATTAATGTCCCCTATTGAAACGGTATCAAATTAACTATATGGGTTGACTCCTTCAAGATAGCACCCCTCCCCCCCCCCGAATTAATTTGAGTATATCTCTTGAAATAAGTTAACTCTTTTGTGCACAAACTTGCACAATGTACTGTACAAGCAATGTATTGTATTGTACATTATTTTTCGAAATTCGATAGGGGGAGGGGGGCGGCAACTTGTCCTGTCCTACCTCAATTTAACGTCATCCTTGAGAAAGGAATGTCCAAAGACTAGAGCAATTAATTTAAGTGAACTCATTACCTAGCATTCATCATATTGACAAAACAAAACTTTTCGTCAGGATTGCTGGTGACGGTTTTTGTTCCGACAACTTCCTGTATGAAGTCTCGAGTGTTGTATGACCTGCATCCCGTACTTATTTTTGTAATGAACCAAATCTCCTTCAAAATCAGAATAGCCATCTGCAAATATTATTCATGCATCTAATTGTAGGCCTGCTCGAACATTTCTTTTCACACTGTATCAGTCGTCTTATTTGTCCCTTTATATTTAGAATCGTGTAATTTTGTATGTGTTATTATTGATAAGGATCTATGCAATATTTATTCAATAATTTCAATATTGATTTTGGTCCTGGGTTAAAGAGCGTACCGTGCACTTGCCGCATTCTAGCAATCTTGGCGGGAAAGTACAAGTTAACAAATAATAAAGCTACTATTATTTCGTAACAAATCTACATTATTTTCCTTATTTAAGTGTTAATGTTCGTATAGCAGCTCCCCTTATCCAACAAACCACTAATAAAGTGCGCAAAGTAATATTTATGTACATCAATGTAGCACGATCCTATGGTTTACACCAGCCATTTTCAAATCGTGTCACCTTCTAAACTCCTCTCGGGTGCGCTAGGGATCGACGGTGGCGCGGCGCGCGGCTACTTCGGAGCCTATAATGAAGACGCGATCCACTATATTTCGCTAGAATCCCATATTCCACCCTAATATTTAACATTGCTATTTCAACCAGATTTGAAGTGTTTGTATTTGGGCAAGGGCTAGCTGCTGCTTCTTACAGCATTCTTGTGTTTGCTGCAGACTGGGACTGACGCACGACGGCGATGACGCGTCGGACAACGACTGCGGCAGAGAGGCGCGACTGGGAAGTGTCATGGCGCCCATGGTTGCTGCAACCTTCCACAGATTCACTTGGTCGAGTTGCTCCAAGAGAGAGTTTCACACAAAGGCGAGGTGAGTTGTATTGCCCTAATTCAATACACACGCATTTAGTTATCACTTTAGGGTATGTTAATACATAGTTTTGACTTAAATTGTTTAACATGGATTATATAACTGTTCAATGGAAAATTTATACCAATAATCTCACAAAATACGTTCCAATTTTAGTTTATCATTTAAATTATTGAAGATCATTTTCTCCAGAACTTCTACCGAAATAAGGAGACCATAATGTTGTATTTCTGTTCAATTCTTTAAAAAAGGCAGATATGACACAGGTATACACCCCTTTATTTCGTTAAAACAGCTTTCCCTGAGAACCTACAAAAGGAATGGTGACTCTGTCTGAAAGCCATCACGACTCACCGGCCTCTGTTCAGCTTGTGGCGCTGCCTGGCGAACCCCTCCCCGAGGCAAGCAACTCAGTGGTGCTCAAGTCAACCCTTCAAGCCACGTTCTCAATGGACGAGCAATGTCGCATGGAGTTCGGGAACGGGTGGGTCTCATTCAATCAACTAATTTTCCCAGAATATATTGGATTTATTTAGAATAGTTGTGTTTTGTATTGATGCTGCTCAGTTGCTTCATTGATCTTCTACAGATGTTCTAATTTTTTAATTTGTTGAATTGCCATCAGAATGTGTGTCATAAATATTGTGATTATTCAAAGGTTTCGCTTATCTTCATTCGTGCAGAAATTACATTTTAAACATTTTTTTAAAATATATATTTCAAAATGTAACTAGTGGTAGTAAAATATAGTAAATACCTCACAACAAGATGCATTTTGTTTCAGCTACTCGCTCTGTCGGAGCATCGACCTGCTTGAGCCCTGCACACATCTGTGGTGCGGACACCATGATACGCCACTAGTATGTAAGTAGTAAGTGTTCCATCTGGCTAAAGCCGTACAGTTTGCAAGAAATAAGATCAAAATTAATTAGGCCTCATTTTGATAAATACAATATTTACTTCAATCCGCATTTCCAATCAAACAAATGTAGATATAGCTGTAGTGATTTGTTTTCTTCCTCCTTATTTGCCATGATTCACTGAAATTGCAGATCTTCAAAATATGTTAGAAGCTATTGAGAAGTAGACCTACTGTGGAAACCGTGTAAGGCTGCAGGTAAACACTGTATAGTTTGCTATGTTAATTGCTTATTTTGTCATGAAATAAAACTTAATCTCTCTATGCAACGACCTCTTGCTCTTGACTAATGTCATATATTGGTCAGAAAAAGCTGTTAAATATAGCAATGGTGGATTAGCACTGTTTGCAAATTATTTTTCAAAGTCTCACCTCTAAGAAGTCCAAGAAGGTCACTCCATGACTTGTGTGAAGGCTTTATGAATGTAGTTGACTCAAGTATCTCCGTGTCTGCAACAGGTAAGACCAAGAAGGGTCCACCTCTGGAAGGCACCGAATGCGGTGTTGACAAGTGGTGCGTCAACGGCTACTGCGAAGTGGTGGATCGGCGTAGGTTCGGCCTGGACCCTGTGCTACACAACCCACGGGACGGAGGCTGGACGTCCTGGAGCGCCTGGACGCCTTGCTCGAGGTCGTGTGGCGTCGGCGTCGCCTTCAGGACGCGGAAGTGCGAGAACCCAAAGTCAGTTTCATCTCTGGCAGTTGTCAATTAAATATGTCTGAATGGTTTCCCTTAAATATGCCTAGCTAATAAAAATGTACTACGAAGTTAAAAAAAGGGGGGGAACCATAGCGTTGTTATTACTAAATAATCCTTTTTATATTATATATGAATAAACATATACTTTGTTATTTACTTGGAACGCAAAGTCACCAGTGGCAGTGGGCAGTCAAAACATTCAATCAATAAGGGTCAATTTTTACTTTCGAGAAGTTTACTAATATATTGCTTACATAAACAACTCTGATTTGTGGTGTGTTCTCATTTTGTACCACTTACACGATTATGTTTCACATGGCGTGTTACATGCAGGCCCGCGTACGGAGGCAGCAACTGCGTCGGACGCAGTGAAGAGTTCAACGTGTGTAGCGCGCATGCGTGTCCACCACCCCACCAGGATGTGCGCGCGCAGCAGTGTGCCCGTCTACCAGCCCTGGTTCCAGCCCTGGTTCCCCTGATGGGGCCTCAAGGTCAACCGCGCCAACCAGACGTGCTGCCTCACGAGCCGGACCCAGGTATTACAGCTGTGAATATGCGTATGCTATGTTAATATGCTAGGTCTGGATCCAGTGTAGCTAATTTAGATGGAAGAAGTTGGTATTTATCTACATGTAATCTGCCTTCTTCGACCCATCTGCCTAAACGTCGAAGTTCATTTACATGAAAGATGTCATACATTGCCAGGCGTTCCTGGTAATAGGGTGCTAGGTTTCTTCCGGATAATTTTCAACTGATTTTTTGGTATTAAATTCAGTACTAAGTCCTCGCAAAAGATTGTCCATAACTGCCAAATAAAGATCGATGGACTCATATTTACTTTGGGTTTTCTTTCTGATTTCATCCAGCAGACAGTTCTATCTGCATCTTGAATTCTAACAATAAACAATATTTCCGAATTTCCTAAGATTTCCCACGAATGTCGTAGGCCTATAGACGAGTTCCAAGCCTGGCTCGAGCCCCACGTTGGGCGCCAATCACACAACTTTACCAGCTGGTAAAGTTGTGTCGGGCTTGCTCAGTTTGCGAGGGGTGGTTCGGTAGGGGTGGAGTTTCAACCCCCGGCGAGTAACTAGAGTGATGTCCGATGGGTAGGGTGGATAAGAAGGGGAGGGGGATATACATTTGGGCGGCACTTAATTTCGAGGAGGGTATAATTAAGAAAGCCCCACTATTATTAACTATGGTTAACTACGCAAAATAAACTAAGGCGTTGTAATAATAAATCAAGATCATGTATTGACAGTAGGTAAATAAATAATGCTGGTTAAAGGGGTATTTAACCGCTAAACTCAAAAAATATTTTTCATTCATGCTAACAAGTTATGAATTTAGCAATCAACAGAAAATTATTGGGGCCACCATGACCTCCGCAAAAAAATTGTCAAACATGACATTTTTCGAGCTAGGTCCCATCGCAAAAATCTCCCATAAGAAATAACATGGGGACGATCTTTATGCCCCGTGACCTTGGAGGATTTTGATCCAAAAAAATATTGGCCATTATTGACGTACTCGACAGCCTTTTCTGTAAATTCTCTATATTTTGTTTTGTAATTTGGGCAAGTAGTTCGGTCAAAATATGCTTATTACCAAGATGGGGTGTGATTTTGGAATGCATATTTTTGCGTGTTTGAGGGTATATTTGGGCACAGTTTCAAGACACGATGTTATAAAGGGGCATTTTAGATTGGTACTATGCTCAAGTATCTATGTGGACCAAAAAAGAAGCAGGTTAAGCCGATTTAGGAAATTTTCCAAACACCAATTTTCGCCAATTTCCGGATCAAAAAAATTAAAAAAATCGTGTTAAATCACAGCTACAAGATATAATTTTTTAACGGTCATTTGAGTGTAGTATTGTGCTATAGATCACGTGGTAAAAAATAATTTTTGGGGTTTTTTAGCCCCTTTAATAGTACAAACATAGCTGCCAGAACAACAACAATGAATGGGAGATTGACCATTAATATCAAGCGTCAGTGGTACACTGAGCCTTCATAATAAATTACAATTACCAATGATACAAAAATAAGCTGCCAGCAACAATAATGAACAGGGTCCGTTAATTACAATCATCAGTTGTACACGGTGCCTCACTCATCAACTATGGGATCGATCCCTATCAAGTGGGGAAACAATATGGAAGTTAACAAAACCCCACATTCCTCCTGATTGAACAGTGGAGACGAAACTAAAGTTGTCATGACCCTTGACATCCACATTTCCTTCTTACAATGAGTTATAAATAATAAAACATTGCTTTGTACTTATTGCTTTCCACCTTGCGGCGTCCCTTTTACCCGGGCTGAAGAGAGGGAGAGTGGTGAGCTGTGGGATGGCGGAAGTCGAACCCAAGTCCGTCTGCTTGCCGTCCTTGGCGTCCTGTCAGTGGCGCTCGTTCCAAGTGAGAGCACTAGCACGTTCTGTCCGGCGAACTGAAATCTTGTGGGTCCCTGGCCGTCTAGCAGTTCTGTCGCGCCGAACCCAAGACTGTATGTCTAGGTCTCTATAGGGAACCTAAGTTTTGAAGGCGGGAAGGAAATTGGTTCTCTCTGGTCTCAGCGCCCATAAGAATTAGCATGGTACGAAAATGTAACTCGCCGTATCTTTTGACTCGCGCAAAAGAAATCTAAACCAATAACATCACAATATGCATAATTTTGTAAAGAAGATGATGGCATTCTACTTTGCTCGATGACGCTTCCTAAATTCAAACTATTATGAGTTTAAATGGACTCATGTTTTCGCGCTGTCGCAAATGTACACTGACTGAGCGGCAACCTAAGCGAGACGCAGCCACGTTTGTGTGCAGCTGTGGCATCCTCGCATACCACGCGTCGGTCCATGGTTGCTAAATGTACTTCGCATTCAAGATTTTGTTGGCACATTAAAGGATATTTTATTAGTAATGTATAATCTAGTACAACCCAGTGACCTCACAGTAGCCACAAAGCAAGTCGGATACCAAATGTTATGCTGATGCCACGGACAAAATGTTTTTACGTGCTTTTTCATGAGCAGTTTTGGAAGGTTTGGCAACAGTGTAAATGTAGAGTTCACTTCAACTCAAAACAAATGTCATTAATATTTGTGATATAGCAGAGTTATATATATCCGCGCAAAGAGGAAAGATTATAGTTTCTTACAGTATGAATATAATTCCGGTCCGTGGTGGGGTTTTCTCGCGCTATCGCTTACGAAACATTTAGCACGGGTTAAAATCGCCTATACCACGCTGACCGGAGAGAACCGGACAAACGCCCACTTATAGACGGAGAGCTCGCAACATAAAGTCTCCCCTCATAGGGTACTTTTTGGTTTGACCATTGGGAATAGGACCGCAAATACGAGCCATTTCAAAAATGCGCGTCTTACTCGTCAACGTTGGGGGTTTGGGCCCACAGAGGGGCCCAAAAAAGGCCAAAAAAGGCCGAGTCTCCCCTCATAAGGTACATGGCAGGTTTCCACGCCAAATCCACCGCAAAAGTAAGTATATAAACAAACCGCATAGTAAGACGGGCTGCGTTGGGGCTTTGACCCGCCAGACGGCCCCAAAGGGGGCCCCCAAAAGGTCAAATCTCCCCTCATAAGGTACATGGCTGGAACCAGGGCATTTTATATTTTAGGGTACCAGGAAAAAGAATATCACTCGTAAGACGGGCTGCGTTGGGGCGTTTGCCCGCCAGACGCCCCCAAACACCCCAAATGAGTTTTCAAAGAAGTGAAAAAACTATTTTTTCGTTCCAATATTTAAACTGAATTAGGCCCATTTTTTCATCGGATTTATGCGAAAAACGCGCCCACATAAGATTTTTTAGCATTTTTTGGGGCATTGTGCCTTGAAGGTACCCCCCACGTGGGCCCCAAAAAGGTCAAATCTCCCCTCATATGGTACATGGCTGGAACCAAGGGGCATTTTATATTTAAGGGGTTACCAGAAAAAAGAATATCACTCGTAAGATGGGCTGCGTTGGGGCGTTTGTCCGCCAGACGCCCCCAAACGCCCCCAAATTGAGTTTTCAAAAAAGTGAAAAAACTATGTTTTCGTTCCAAAACTTACTGAAATAGGTCAGTTTTCATAGGATTTATGCGAGAACGCTCACACATAGGATATTTTAGCATTTTTTGGGGCATTGTGCATTGAAGGTACCCCCCCCCCCCCCAAGTGGGCCCCAAAAAGGTCAAATCTCCCCTCATAAGGTAGCATACATGGCGGGATACAACCAACATCATTATATAGTTTAATTTATTAGAAAAAAGAATATCACTCCTAAGACGGGCTGCGTTGGTGCGTTTGCCCGCCAGACGCCCCCCCCCCCAAAAAAAAATGAGTTTTCAAAAAAGTGAAAAAAACTATGATATGGTTCCAATACTTACTCAAATAGGCCAGTTTTCATTGTATTTGTACGATAACACGCACACATAAGATATTTTAGCATACTTAGCGGCATTGTGCCATGCAGCCCCCCCTCCCCAAAACAATGGGCCCAAAAGGTCCAATTTTCCCTCATAAGGTAGTACATAGCTGAAACCAACGGCATTTTATAGTTTAATGTACCAGAAAAAAGAATATCACTCGTAAGACGGACGTGTATTTTTTGTAATAGCCCAAATAATAAGGCTCTTTAACAGTTTCAATCTGACTTCTCGTCACTAGGGCAAAGCAACACCATTGCAGAAGACGTGTACGCAAACCTGGAGAAGTTCGTATCACAGATGTATGGCAAGAAGAACATTACATTGAACGAAGCTAGGTTAGACACTTTCCTCAAGATTTACCGTCCTACGAGTACTCGTCCAATGGAAAAGCTCAAGGGTATGGAGCTCATTACCACCCTGCACAGCAGTCTTAAAGGAAAAGATCAAGAGGACGAACTACATTGCCAGCATATGGACTCATGCGACAAATCAACACCCACCACCTTTCTCTCCAGAAGATAACGGCTGGTTGTTAGATGATGAGAAATACAAACCAAGATGGTTCCTTGGTGATCAGACTCCGTCGTCTTTTGACGAGATTAGGCTATACAATGTGACCTGCAAGAAGAGGGCATCGATGAAGATGATGACTTAGACTTAGAAGATATTTCGGAATCGTACAGTGATATTGAGTGTGATGATTGATTGTGGATTTTGATGTTGCTTTTCTTGCTTGTTGATGTTGATGTTGATGTTTGATGTTGCTTGGTTTTGATGCTGTCTATGCCAAAAGTATTTATATGTTGTAATGTTCAATTTGTTGTAGGTTATAAACGTTATTTGAATCTTTAAGAACATATTATTATAGATTGGGGTCAGAGGCGTACAAACGTAAATAGGGTAGTATATGTTGTTATCTGTATCATTATAAAATTGTTTGATTGTATTTAAACACTGTGATTTTAAAGGCTGAATCCGCATAGGATCGTAATTTACGCACATCGTATTTTTGATGAGATTGCGTTAGATTGTGTTGTGATGTGATATTTGAACAAATGGCTTCAATGAGGACGATTCTTTAGATATTTGGGGAAGATTACAGTGATAATGAATGTGATTAAGGTTTTGATGTCTACATTTAATTAATAATTACTACTACTACTACTACTACTACTACTACTACTACTACTACTACTACTACTACTACTACTACTACTACTACAAACTACTACTACTACTACTACTACTACTACTACTAGTACTACTACTACTACTACTACTACTACTACTACTACTACTACTACTATTACTACTACTACTACTAATAATAATAATAAATAAATACATTTTCTAATACTCAATTAGTGTAGCTTATAAACGCTAATTGCGTACCAATGTAAATGAATGATTCTTAATTATTATATCTTGTATGATTATAATATTGTTGTATTGTTTAGTTCTATGTCTGGTAAGGCTGAAACCGTAAAGGATAATGCAAGATCATGTAAACAAATGCATTAAGACTATCCATTTTTCTTTACCATTATTATTTGTGTAATCAACATCAAATGAAGTGACAATGTGTTCCTGGTGTATTTAAAGATGTAGATCACCTCCCCCGAAAAACAAATTAATGCTGTATCGTAATACATGCTTCATGGAAGAAAAGTTGTTTGGCGTGCCACAAACACAGATCGATATGGATGTTAAAATTTAAATTGAGGAAAAAGCTTCTTTGAATGTTCACTGATCAGTGCTAAAGTCGTGACGAATACCGTTCGATAGGATATATCACAAACAAAAGATTCAAACATATGCACTCGGATTGTCTCCGATGGAATTCTGGACAAAATCAAGAAGGGGTGGGGGAAATCTGCAGGGCAAAATGTCCAGTACAAGACCAAAATGTTATAAATTGCAATGGTTTAGCACCTTTCCCAAAAAATTGGCAAAATAACCATTAGTCACAAAACAAAATTAAAATGCTTTTTGAATGAGGGGGGAGGCCGTCGCGTCTGAAAGTTAAACGCCTCTGTCAAATGATATTCGCATTTCTGATAACATTCTTTATACAAAAAATCTATTTATTCTTTCCTTGTACATGTTTAGGGGCATTTGGAGGGTAAACGCCTCAAAGCAGCCCGTCTGGTGAGTGATTTTCATCTTTCTGATACCTTTTGCAATAAAATTAACCTTTTGACAACCATGTACCTAATGAGGGAAAATTATACCTTTTTGGACCCATTTTGGGGGTGTTTGCAAGGCACAATGCCCCAAAATATACAAACATATATTCTTGTTCTCGCACAAATCTGATGAAAACCGCGCTAATGAAGTAAGTATTGGAACAAAAATACAGTTTTTTTTAAACTCGTGTTTTGGGGGAAAGGGGGGGAGGGGTTTGGTGGGTAAACTCCCAAATGCAGCCCGTCTTACGAGTGATATTCTTTTTTCTGGTACATTAAACTATAAAATGCCGTTGGTTCCAGCTTTGTACTTTATGAGGGAAAATTGTACCTTTTGGGCCCATTTTTGCGTGGGGGGGGGGGGCTGCAAGGCACAATGCCGCTAAGTATGCTTAAATATCTTATGTGTGCGTGGTATCGTACAAATACGATGAAAACTGGCCTATTTGAGTAAGTATTGGAACCATATCATAGTTTTTTTTCACTTTTTTGAAAACTCATTTGGGGGGGGGGGGGGAGTCTGGCGGGAAAACGCCCCAACGCAGCTCGTCTTAGGAGTGATATTCTTTTTTCTAATAAATAAAATTATAAAATGATGTTGGTTGTATCCCGCCATGTAGGCTACCTTATGAGGGGAGATTTGACCTTTTTGGGGCCCACTTGGGGGGGTACCTTCAAGGCACAAGGCCCCAAGAAATGCTAAAATATCTTATGTGTGAGCGTTCTCGCATAAATCCGATGAAAACTGACCTAGTTCAGTAAGTTTTGTAACGAAAACATAGTTTTTTCACTTTTTTGAAAACTCATTTTGGGGGCGTTTGGGGGCGTCTGGCGGACAAACGCCCCAACGCAGCCCGTCTTACGAGTGATATTCTTTCTCCTGGTACCCTAAACTATAAAATGCCGTTGGTTAAAGCCATGTACCTTATGAGGGGAGATTTGACCTTTTTGGGGCCCACGTGGGGGGGTACCTTCAAGGCACAATGCCCCAAAAAATGCTAAAATATCTTATGTGTGCGCCCCTTTTTTTTCCCCATAAATCCGATGAAAACTGACCTAATTCGTAAGTATTGGAACGAAACATAGTTTTTTTTTTTACTTTTTTGAAAACTCATTTTGGGGGTGTTTTTGGGGGCGTCTGGCGGGCAAACGCCCCAACGCAGCCCGTCTTACGAGTGATATTCTTTTTCCGGTACCTAAAAATATAAAATGCCGTTGGGTTTCCCGCCATGTACCTTATGAGGGAGATTTGACCTTTTGGGGCCCACTTTGGGGGCCGTCTGGCGGGTCAAAGCCCCAACGCAGCCCGTCTTACTATGCGGTTTGTTCATATACTTACTTTTGCGATAGATTTGGCGTTGAAACCTGCCATGTACCTTATGAGGGGAGACTCGGCCTTTTTTGGCCTTTTTTGGGCCCCTCTGTGTTCCAAACGCCCACGTTGACGATAAGGCGCGCATTTTTGAAAATGGCTCGTTTTCGGTCCTATTCCACTGGTCAACCAAGTACCTTATGAGGGGAGACTTTTTTGTTGCGAGCTTTGGACTATTAGGGTCCCTCTAGCTCCCTCCGAGTATGAAAAATTCCCAGCCCCCCGGGCGTACGTCCGCTTTCTAGGGCCTTGCCTCAGTCACGATGCAGTGCTCTCCTGACACCCAGTTCAATCACCAGTCTCCCCTCCTACCCCTTTACTGCTAGAGATAAGAGTATGACGCGATCTCAGCCGGTTTCTAGAGTGGAATGTTCTAGTGTACGGAAAAGAAATGAACGTATCATGTTTATCGAAACACTGTTCCAGAATCCCAGAAGTGTCAGCTGATCTGTGTTAGTCGCGAGACAGGAGAGGTGTTGTTGACAGGAGAGAACCTGCTAGATGGGACGCCGTGCAGCTACGACAAAGACAGCGACATATGTATACAGGTGGGTGGGTAGACTATGTCAAGCACTCTTCACACTAGGATAAAATATAATTGTACGTTATATTGCATGTACACCACGATTAAAACAATTAATAACAGTAAATAATTGCTTATTTGTCCTCTTGTCAAAATTGTGAACAGTTTCAGTACCAGACAATATTTTAATAATGTTGCAATGTTATAAATAATAGCTCTATGTTTTCGTTTGTAAATTAATGATCATATGAAACTACTCCCAGAGATGGCATTCATTTATCTTGATGGCGAGTGTCACTTCCTGGGAGTGGGATGTACGTGATGGTGTCCTGGACTCACTCAAGTCTAAAGCAGGACTGTTGCGGGGGGAACAACTCCCACTTTATTTTGTCGTCGCTTGTTGCAGGGCGAGTGTCAGTCCCTGGGATGCGATGGTGTCCTGGACTCGACTCTGGAGCAGGACTCTTGCGGGGTATGCGGGGGGAACAACTCCCATTGTCGCAATGTCACCGGTCTCTTCGCTAGAAGACTCCGACGAAGTAAGAACAATTATTATTCATTATTACTAGGCTCTTCGCAAAACGCTTTTTCAAGTCGTGATGGTGTATGAGTAGGTGCGGGACAGCGGTGTCACTGTCATATCGTTCTCTCGTTGCCCTAAAAGTACGATTTTTATGCGAAACGTCCTTTTATTGTACTTAAAATCATAACATTTCTAAGTTCAGTGATTCGATCGTTCCCATAAAGTTTTATTAAGATCGGAGAAGCCGTTTGCCCGGTTACGGACCAAATGTCTCGAAAAATCGCATTAAAAATCGTAAAAGTACGACATTCATGAGAAATATTCTTCGATTGTATCCAAAAACTTGGCAGATCTAATTTCAGAGATTTCAAATGACCCCTCAAAATTGTATCTAGATCGGTTGACTTACTATACATACTTTGGAGAAAGTTGAATGTAAATTGAAATTAGATGCCATCAAATTAAATTTAAAAACAATGTCTTGACTATCAATATTAAAAATATCATGTAATATTATGTAGCCACGATGATCTCTTCTCTACTTTATTTCGAATTTTTTTAAGAAAAGACAATTTCTTTTACATTCTATAAGTTTTGAGGATGTTTACATAAGTAAACATACATATATCTTAGTTTGGAGAAAGACTAGTGGGAATTGAAATAAACAATTATATAAAATAAAAATGCTATACAATGAAATTTAAAAACATCTAAATATAATAATAATAATAATAATAATAATAAATAATAATAATAATATAATAATAATAATAATAATAATAATAATAATAATAATAAAATTAATAATAATTGAAAGAAAAAGGCGAATTTAAGCCAAAATGGCTTCTCTATGTCATTGCACCGCGAGCCACTATCATTATTTTATTTACAGGAATGATAATTGTCATGATAATGTGTGACTTGTTATCAATCATATTATCATCATGAGCTGGGTATGGTGTCGAGCACCGCCGATCCTAGGAACGACGGTGCATCAGACAACCATGACCCATGACCCCTGACATGACATCCTTCCTGACCTTCGTTTGTAATACAAATAGGTTGGGAATAGACGTCGCCCGTATAAAGGGCTGAGTATCTATATGGGCAGTGCTGTGCCAGATAAAAATATTTTCTAGATACAGATAAGATAATCGTCCTTATAAATTATCTAGATACAGATAATAGATAATGCACATGAATTGTATCTAGATATAGATACATATACTGGGTAAGTATCTAGATGATAGATAATATATAATTTTTCAAAAAATGTTGGCGTAGGCCCAATTCAATTTTCTGTAAAAAGTTTGAGGGTCCTAGGTCTATTGTTTAAATTATAGTGTTTATATTCTTACCTTCAAGTCCAGGTGTTAAATTCGTGCGTTTTGGTTTGAACATAACAACTCATTTTTGGATGAGCGTAGCGAGCGAAGCGGAGATTCCATTTCACTACACTGGAGAAAAAATCCGGAATGGTTTTTTTTTTTTTTTTTTCTTTCTGTATTTTTGTGTGTCTGTTAACACGATTCCGGCTAAACCGATACTCCGATTGCGATGAAATTTCATGGAGGCCTTCGAAATCTCTGAACTTAGAACTGCCACGTTTTTGAGCGCAATCGGGAAATTTTTTCTCATAAAAAACGCAATTTTACGATTTTTTTCGATTTTTAAAAACTTTCTTCGACTTATAACACCTACATGCTTTAACCGATTGTAATGATTAATAATTAATGATTAATGATGTAACCTTAATTTCATGAATTAAGATATTCGTGCGAAATTTTAGCGTAATCGAAAAATTATTTCTCATGAAAATCGAAATTTTACGTTTTTTTTCTTTTTAAAACAATTCTTTGACTTATAACACCTATATGCTTTATCCTATTGTAATAATTTTTTCACAGAACCTTAATTTTATAAATTCATATATTTGTGTAAAATTTGTGCGCAATCGAATAATTATTTCTTATGAAAATTTCAATATTGCGATTTTTTTTCCTTTTTTTAAATTACAATTAATTAAAAAATTTAAAATTTAAGTTAATTTTTCATTTAATTTAATTTAATTTTAAAAAAATCTCTAACTAAGTATTGATTTTTTCACAGAACAACAGAAAATCCGCATAACACATGGCAGCTCAATGCACCAATTACGCTCATCCAACAACGCGGCGGGACTTAAGCGTTTTCCTAGTGTTAGAATATATGGTAGGCCTTCTTTCTTGGCAGAAAAGGCATGGAATAATAATATATTTCAATTATTTTAACCTACATACACACAATAAAAAATAACATAATGTGAACAATAATTGGATGAGCGTAGCGAGCGAAGCGAAGATTCCATTTCACTACACTAGAGAAAAAAATTCGGAATGTTTTTTTTTTCTTTTTTCTTTTTTCTATACTAGGGAAAACGCCAAAGTCGTTGTTAAACGAGTGAGTGAGCCATGTGTTGAGTACCGCGATTACATTACTTTCTCCCCCTACCTTAGGTCCTACCTCCAAGGCCTATCCTAAGTTGACGCCCGTCCCTAACCAACTAAACTTTAAAAAACTTATTAT
>JAMZAV010006887.1:0-28909 GCA_024449915.1 Sweltsa coloradensis | reverse complement strand
CGGATAATTCCGGTTGCGCTAATAAATTTCGGTTGGGGCTGTTCTAAGTTCAGAGATTTCGAAGGCCTCCATAAAATTTCATCGTAATTGGAGTATCGGTTTAGCCGGAATCGTGTTAACAAACACACAACAATACAAAAAAAAACATTTTGGATTTTTTTCTCCAGTGGAATCTTCGCTACGCTCATCCAATAATGTAATACTCTACACAGTACCGACAAAGATTAGTAATCTTTGGTACCTGTTTCAGTGGCGAAACTAGGCGCCCGCCCATTAGTTAGGGGCTACTATAGGTGTTAAGATATCTATGGTTAGGGGGCCCCGTTTAAAAATACTTAGTAAAAAAAAAGTATTTCACCCAGTTTGGAAAATATTGTATTTGTTTTCATTGCTAAAATGACCGTTTTGTGAAGCTAGCGGTTTGAAGGTGAAATCTAGCGGATTTAGGAACTTTTAGCGTCAAAAACTACATTATTTTGGTATTGCATTCAGCCCACAACTTTTTTTTATGAAAATTGGAGGGGACCTTCGAAATCTCTGAACTTAGACGTGCCACGTTTTTGGGTACAATCGTTCTCATGAATATCGTACTTTTTCGATTTTTAGTGCGATATTTTCGTGACATTTGGCCGATTCTGTTCAAACGGGTTGGGCTACAACGTTCATATTTCACATGGGCATTACCCTGCTTAAAATTCCAGACAAATCTGGCTTTAATAACTGGTATACAATAGCATGGTAACCAGACAGCCAGATATTACCAGATTTGCCCATGTTATGGTACCCAGAGGAGTCCAGATATAACCACAACTAACCAGCTAACCAGACGGCAGACCAAACCATCTAGGTAACCAGTACAAACCATACGCAACCAGCGCTAGCCATATCGAACCAGTCTCTGCTGGAACCAGTCCTTACCACACTTAACCAGACTATTCTGGGTCCAGTGCTAGCCATATCTAACCAGTCTCTGCTGGAACCAGTCCTTACCACACTTAACCAGACTATTCTGGGTCCAGTGCTAGCCATATCTAGCCAGTCTCTGCTGGAACCAGTCCTTACCACACTTAACCAGACTATTCTGGGTCCAGTGCTAGCCATATCTAACCAGTCTCTGCTGGAACCAGTCCTTACCACACCTAACCAGACTATTCTGGAACCAGTGCTAGCCATATCTAACCAGTCTTTGCTGGAACCAGTCCTTACCACACTTAACCAGACTATTATGGAACCAGTGCTAGCCAAATCTAACCAGTCTCTGCTGGAACCAGTCCTTACCATTTCTAACCAGTCTATTGTGGAACCAGTGCTAGCAATATAAAACCAGTCTTCACTGGAACCAGTGCTAGCAATATAAAACCAGTCTTCACTGGAACCAGTGCTAGCCATATATAACCAGTACTAACTATATGTCACCAGTCTTCACTGGAAACAGCATTCATGGTATTCTCTATATTATTGATTAACATATTTATATACTAACAAGTATTTTAATAAAACATTAACAGCAAAAGTTTAAGTGTGTTATTTTTATTTGTCAGTAGTTTAAATATTTTTAAATGCAATATAAGTATAAGAATATCAAAACAAATTTTTGTATAAAAACTTACTAGTCATCTCACTGGAGAACAACATTTTTCATCCAAGTTACAATTAATTACAACTACAATACAATAAAAAGCAATGACAATTTCAACATAGTGTAAAAATAACTTTCACAACAAAGGGATACTACTGTGTATATGAACTGAAAATAATTATACAAATATAATGGTCTTTTTATTATTATTATTATTATTATGCTCATTATCACAAACCGTTTTTTTTTCTTTTTACAAAAGTCTACTAATTAAATTGAGGCTTGATAAATGACCAGTTTTTGATGGAATCATTAACAGCAAATTTCAAGTCTGTTATTTTTATTTGTCAGTATTTTTTATATTTTATAAATACAATATAAATATAAGAATATCAAAACAAATTTTTGTATACAAACTTGCTAGTCATCTCACTGGAGAAGAAAATTATTCATCCAAGTTACAATTAATTACAACTAGGCCTACAATACAATAAAAAGCAATGACAATTTCAACATAGTGTAAAAATAACTTTCACAACAAAGGGCTACTACTAATATGTGTATATATGAAGTAAAAAAAATTATTAAATTATAATGGACTTTGTTTTTATTGGGCTCATTAACACAAACCGTTTTTTTTTTTTTTTTTACAAAAATGTACTAGGCTAATTAAAATGAGTCTTGATTAATAACCGGTTTTTGATGGAATCATTAACAGCAAATTTCAAGTCTGTCATTTTTATTCGTCAGTAGTTTAGGCCTAGGCCTATATATTTTATAAATACAATATAAAAATAAGAATATCAAAACGAATTTTTGTATTGTAAACTTGCTAGTCATCTCACTAGAGAACAAAATTTTTCATTCAAGTTAAAATTAATTATAACTACAATACAATAAAAAGCAATGACAATTTCAACATAGTAGAAAAATAACTTTCACAACAAAGTATATGAACTAAAAATAATAATAAAAATATAATGGACTCTTTTTGTATTGTGCTTATTAACACAACCCGTTTTTTTTACTAATTAAAATAAGTCTTGATTAAAAATAATAAGACGGTGAGTGGTGGATTTAGCGGTCTGGCACTACGACCCATTTGATGAATTACTGCACTCCGGCTGCTCTGCTAATGCTACAGAGTTAGACATAGGAAGAGACGAACTTCTTTCTATTGCCAGTCCAGCATCAGGAAGTGAGGGCTTCTTGTACTGGACGTCCTGGAGCTTATGACCCAGGTACCGGTTAAAACGCCCTTGCTCCCTAATCCTGGTCACTTCTGGAAAAACATTTCTTTCCAGCCAGTGGGCATATGTTTCTGAAACAAAAGCCAATAATAATGTATTAAATACTGTAGTGCTTCACGTGAATAATGATGCCCAAAGCACATAAATGCCTAAACTGGTATCTAAACGTATTTTTTGGTCGTGAATGATTCATGAAGACGACGACGAAATCCATATTTGTACAATGTATACATCTAAGTATTAATCTAATCTTGAAAAAGGAAGAACATAGTAGTATAATGAACAACGCGTAATGTAATAAGCACAGGTACGGGAGTACCGGTACACAGGATAGGGGGCAAAACTGTATTTAATCAACATATTCTTTAAGTACACAAAAACAAATTTGCTGCTTTGAAATTTCTTGTTGTAGGTGCCAAGTAGAAATGGCCGTTCAAATAAGGGAGCCGCCTAATCCCCTGATCCCAAGGGTCACTTTAAGACATTCTTTATCATACTTGTTGAAAGAAAAAATGAAAAATAGGTATATTATAAAGGCTTATTATGAATTCATCAGTATCAATCTATGCAGCTTTTTGTTGCAGCTCATCTGAGGGTAACATACATTAAAATTGGAACTAGCATGCTAATGATGTCAGGCATTATGGCTTTAAGTCTAAAGAATACAAACGTTGGACTGCTTTTGATAAATTTACAATGTGAAGGCAATAATGTTATAACGTAACGTACTAGGTGACCAATATATAGGTGATAATTTTTTTTGTCTATCATAAGCCTATAAGAGGCCAGGAAAATTATTTTGAATTTTACTTCCAATTTTTTTATACGATCACTATTAGGCATACAAACACAATATATTTTATCAGTATCACCTACCATACATTTTATAGAGATATTTACATGTTGCCGGCAACAAATCAGTCCGACCAGACAAGTTGTAACTATGTCAACTAAAAATCAAAAGCAGAGAAAACCGAAATTTAAACCACGTAGGTACTATCTTGCTCTTTTGCCTAGAAAACAAATACAAGCGTTGTAATACCATATACACACTTTTAATGTAGGCTACAAAACAATGTTTTAAGATCAAAATTAAATATAATAAGGGGGGTGGGTATAGATTATTTGGATGATTTCACCTGTGTTTTCCCATAAATTGGCATTTCCAACATACCTTTCATTGCATTTAGAACCTGTCCTGGCAAAGCTGGCTTTGCTGGCTTTGGCTGCTGGCCTTTCTTTGCTGGGCCTCTTCTTCCTGTGATTGAGTGGGTGGCCAGAACTTCATGGCCACAAACGGCCACAGCTAGCTCCCGAACAAATAGAGATGGGGTTATGCCAACGGCACATACCTGCTCGTATTTAATGAGCGGGATCCATAAATTGTGCCCCAAATGTATCTATAAAATGAAAAAGTTCATATCAAAATTAATAATAATTTAAAATAACTGGCATGGAATAACAGATTCACAGAGTTACAACCATTTGTTTAGGTAATTGCAAAGTTTCAACATAAATTAAATTAAAATTAAAATCATAATTAATGAATTGTGAATCTACTCTTTTTCTTTTCATATGACTTTAGTTTTAGCTAATAAGGCCATCATGCATTTTATGGGTTTCCTGTAGAGACACTGACATAGAGGAGGGCCCAGTATCGAATCATGACCAAGAAAAACATATGAAGTATATCAATCAAGCAAAGAAAATGTAACCGTAAACAATTTAAAACAACCAGTTTGTGGATAGTGAACCCTCATAAGTGTGAGTACAAGTATTATTTTCATAATCACTAAACCACTCGGAAGATGAAGGTTTTAGTAAGGTCTTCGATTTCTTGAAAATTTTAATAAGTATTTTATTTTTTAAATGAACAATATTTTCAAGCTTATATTAGTAGGCCTATGTACCATACATTGTAGTTCTTAAAGTCGCGGGGGCCTCCGAATTATGCACTACGCTACTTCCAAAAGCCGAACATTTTATCCTTGGTTTTAACTTTTAAATCAACCTACTAGGCCTAAGGTATGTAATGACGATTGATATTATATACGTACTTCTTGTTCCTTTGGGTTTCCACGCAAGTCCATCACCTTTGGGAACGAATCAAAAGTTGGTACAGGTTCAGGTACTGGCACTGGCACTGACGCTGACTCTGGTGCTGGTTCGTTTAAATCCAGTTTTTTAAAAGCATCTATGGAAGATAAGAAAAATAACTTGCCTGTCAAAATAACACATTGATTGGTCTTGTACTGGTACACCCACATAAAAATACACAGTTACCCAATTTTTAATACTACATGTTGTAGGCTACTAATAACTGAAAAAAGTTTTTGTTTGAAACTTGTTATATTATTCTAGTAAATTATCGAGCACTTTATGAATTCATATATATTTTATTTTCATTACACATACGGTTTACAAAATTTTTTACTTGTAAAAGTAAACTTAAAGTTTTGCAAATTATTATGACAGGAACAAATGCGGGCAATGACGTCATAGTTGTGTGGTTCGTTGGTCTTGTGGTTAGAGGCTCTGTTTAAAATGCAGAAGGTCCAGGGTTCAATTCCCGGTATAGGTAGTAGTTTCTTAAAAGTTATTTTTAAATGGACATTTAACATTGTAAATGGAATTGGCCCGAGCTCAAATATTGTATTTGTATTGTATTTTGTTTGTTTATTGGTAATTTCTTACAATATTGTTTCACACATTTGTCATTGGCCCCTAAGGAGTGCAGAGCGTAGGTGCACATCAAAGAAAGGGGTCTTTACAAGAACATATTATATATTTGGCAGGAAAGTGAGATAACATTTACAAATTGTACAGATGGTACAAATTAAATGGTACAAATAAAATGAAATGAAATGAAATGTGAGGGTACGGTAATAGATAAGAAAGACGTTATGCAATTTAGCTAAGGTAGATACAGTCATATTTGTATAACCTAATTAATACAAATTGAATACCCACATACATAGACATTATTTTAACATAACTATATAACCTAGGTATGTTCCATCTTAAAGGGTCTACTATCCTCAAAAATTATTTTTACCACACAATCTATAGCATTATACCACACTAAGTTCATAAAAAAAATCCTAAAATTGAAAAAATTGGGTTTGGGAAATTTCTTAAATCGACTTTAGCCTGATTATTTTGTGTTCTACATAGATACTAGAGCATAGTACCAATATAAAGTGGCCCTTTACAACATCGTGTCTTAGAACTGTGCACACAAATTAATAAACTCAAACATGCAAAAATATGTATTCCAAAATCACACCCCTTTTTGGTAATAAGCATATTTTGACCGAACCGAACCACTTGCCCAAAATAGCAAAACAAAATACGTAGGCCTATAGAGGATTTACAGAAAATGCTGTAGAGTACGTCAATAATTGTCAATATTTTTTTGGATCAAAATCCTCTAAGGTCACGGGATATAAAGATCGTCCCCATGTTATTTCTTATGGGAGAATTTTGCCAATGGGACTTAGCTAAAAAATTACCAATTTTGACAATTTTTTGGGGGTAATATTGGATCCAATAACTTTTCTGTTACTTTCTAAATTCATAACTAGTTAGCATGAATGAAATAATATATATTTTAGTTTAGCGGGTGAATAACCATCTAAGAATTCCGCCCGGTAAGCGCTCCCTCTTACCGGGATTCGATTCCTGATCTAGTTGGATTTGTGTAATTTCTGTTTTGTATAAGATATTATAATATAATCACTATAATGTTGTATTTAAACATAATATAATATTGACCTACCAATTACAAGACGTGACAGTGCTTGCATTTCTTCTCTGAGTGACAACAGTATCTCAGAGGTTGTAGTGCAACTTGTGCAAGTTGTAATAACAACCGGAAGGCCTGGTAGTACATCCAAATCACTCGTGGTAGGCATGGTTGACTCGCTGGCCGAAATCATTTGCGGAGACGAGTTTTCTGTAGCCACCGATAATTTTCTCCTCTCGGAGTCCACGATTTCATTTAATTTATCTATGCTCACCTGCTAAGGAAGTAAATTATATTTAATTAAAACCCAAAAAATATAGAGATTCAAAGGGGGATATAACATTATAGGCCTACATAGGAGCGTGTAGGTGTGTAGGTGTTTGTAGTAAATAGCCTGTATTTGGTGGTGATGAAAAACTCTTACAACCCCTTTAGCCCCCCTGGCAAAAAAAATGGCCCGGTTCAACAGTGCGACCGCATGGCTAAAATATAATATGCTTCATATCAGCGTTTCCCAAACTGTAAGTCGCAACTCGCAGTAGTAGAATGGTTGTAATGGGTAGCCAAAAGTAGAAAATCCAAAACTGCTATCATTATTTGAAACTATTAAAGCGTATAAAAAAAGTAAACATTGGGAACAATAAGGAGCATAATAAAGTAAGTTCTTAAAGTTTGAAAGAAAGACGTGGATTAAAATTTATATAAAATTGGGGGTCCGGGGTCTCAAATTTTGTAGACTTTACTTTAATTTAATTTGAGTAGAAATCTATGCCTTTTAGAGCAGAATAAACTATCAAGTGGTTGCATTATGGTTGATTAGAAAATGGCATATCTAGACGTGTTTCTCTTCCGGGGGGATGGGCCCTACATTATTTCGTTTTGGGGGACGGCTAAAGAGCCAACAATTATTTTTATTTTTGGGATATGTTATCTGATGGGGGATGGATATGTTACATTTTCATATTCAGACAGTTAAGAAAACAACTAATGTAATTGAGCTTGGCAGCAGAATCGGGAAAATCTTTAATAGCATCGTTGTAATTCTAATTTTTCTAAATTTGTATGGTAGTTAATTATTTTTAGAGCATTTTGTAATCTTAATTTGATTTATTACCTCACTCGTGGTAGGCATGGTTGACTCGCTGGCCGAAATCATTTGCGGAGACGAGTTTTCTGTAGCCGCCAATAATTTTCTCCTCTTGGCGGAGTCCATGATTTCATTTAATTTATGTATTCTCACCTCCTAAGGAAGTAAATTATATTTCATTAAAACCCATAAAGTAGAGGTTCAAATGGGGGATATAACATTATAGGCCTACATAGGAGCGTGTAGGTGTGTAGGTGTTAGTGGTGAATAGCCTTTATTTGGTGGTGATGGAAAAACTCTCATAACCCCTCCACCCCCTGATCATTAATGTTAATATTAATTAAGTTTATTTTGCCATGCTAGAAAAAATGATATTTTGTTTATGGTTTTGTAGTTATAGTTCTTCACATGGCCGAACCAAGAAAATATCAGAAGTAACTTTCTATACTTTACGACATCAATCTCGCGATGCAATGCATGCTATAGCTTCACCTAATTAAATTTTCAACATGGAAAGGAAAGTTGCTGTAAAATGCATAATCCCCCCCCCCCCCTCCTCCACATAGACACACATTAAACGGCCAATGAAAATTAAGTGTTCTGAAATATTTATATTTTCTTAAGAGTGTGAAAAAATCCAAATTAGGTTGTCGCATTTTCTTCAAAAGGGTTACACGCTCAATATGGCATAAATTAGGTTATTACAATATGTTCAAATCAAACTGATGTCGCCTCTTATCACACACCCACTCCACTATTCGAACTAAGGGCATCATCCGTGAGAGGAGGACGTACACTATGATTATACTTTTTTATGGATGGCCATATTACATAGATTAAAAAATGAAGGCAACATAATGTGATTACTAAAAACTTATTGTTTGTTTGGTATTGGTTTCTTGCTAAGAAGAGTAAATATATAGATATGTTTACCTTGGCTTTATAGTAGGCGACTATGACGCTGTTATGTTAATACTTTAGATATAAATTTAAAAAGTGACTACACCGGGGTTTGAACCTGGGACCTTAGCTTACCGGGCTATGCTCTTACCAATCTAATTTTTGGTCTGTTTTGTACATTGTAAAAAACGTATAAACTATAGGGTTACAGAGATGGTTTGTATTTCTCCAAGTTAATTTCGTATGTAGTCTAATAGGCAGTGCAATCTGCTCTACACACGTTATTAACAATGTACAAAACAGACCAAAAATTAGATAGTTTTAAATTGGTGGTCGCATAGCCCAGTAAGCTAAGGTCCCGGGTTCAAACCCCGGTGTAGTCACTTTTTTAATTACTATCTTAAGTACTAATATATATATATATATATATATATGCATCAATAGGCCCCACACACTATCTATCGATTGATAACAAGAGACGACATCTTATTAATACCGATTTACGACTAGCGAGTTTTGGTCAAGCGTGTGCTAATATTTGCTATTGATACCAGGAAGAATGGCTCTAACTACTTGCAAGGAATTTGGGGGAAGTAACCTCCTCGTGGAGTTGTTAAACCTCATTGACGATTGAACCAGCAAAATTTGAGTTTCAAATATTCAGCCAATCGGAAGGCAAGCGCTAGAAGAAGTGGAGCAGTGTTTGGCCTGACAGACTATTTAGAAAACTTCCTATCATGACAAAAACTTGCGTATGAACTAGAAGAACGGGTAAATTGATTATTAAATTTTACTTTTTGGACATACACTGTTCTTATAATAAATACTTTATTAGTAATATTTCGACACTAATCGAGTGTCTTAAACAAAAAAGAAGAGAAGAACAACCTCAGTTTGAGAAAGACACTCGATTAGTGTCGAAATATTACTAATAAAGTATTTATCATACGAACAGTGTTTGTCCAAATAATTACAATTTAATAAAGACTTTCCTGACAAAACAAGGACAAAACATCTTGAAACATGATAAGGCCTATAATAGGCTTCAATAATTGAAGTGAACGACTTTTTGAGTGAGCTGGCGCTTTCGGGCGCTCAGTGGGGGTCGACTGCAACAAGTTGTCAGGTATTTAGTGAGATAATCGAGTTGACATTGACGGGTGTCATGAGTCACGACGCTACCGAGGAGGGCAGGCCTGGGCCCCACACAGTATTTATAATCATATAACAAGTAATAACAGATAATAACAGCAAGCAAAATTTTGGGTCCCAGTCTTTTGTACTATAAAGGGAGATTTTGGGTCCCAGTCTTTTTACTATAAAGGGAGCTAGACCCTTTATAGTATAAAAGACTGGAACCACAAATTTTGCTTTCTATCTTTTAAATTTGTGATTTTTTAACAGAATTCATAATTGGCTAATGGCTGATTTTGGATTCAAGTTGATGAGAAAGTTGTAAAAATTTAAATTTGAGCTTATTTTAAAACTAGGAAGCTTCGCAATCGCTTTTTCAGGCGCGTTGTTGGATGAGCGTAACTTTTTAAAACGCAAAAAGCGTAAAATTACGATTTTCGTAAGAAATAATTTTTCGAATAGGCCTACATTCAATGTTCACATGAATATATTAATTCATAAAATTAAGGTTCTGTGAAAAAATCATTACAATCGGATAAAGCATGTAGGTGTTACAAGTCGAAGCTTAAAAATCGAAAAAAAAATCGTAAAAACGCAATTTTCATGAGAAATAATCTTTCGATTGCGCTCAAATTTCACACGAATACATTAATTCATACAATTAAGGATCTGTGAAAAATCATTTCAAACGGATAAAGCATGTAGGTGTTATAAGTTTAAGGCATTTTTTTTTAAATCGAAAAATTTCGATTTTCATGAGAAATAGTTTTTCGATTGCGCTCAATAACGTGGCAGTTCTAAGTTCAGAGATTTCGATGGTCTCCAGAAAATTTCATCGCAATTCGAGTATCGGTTTAGCCGGAATCGTGCTAACAGACACACAAAAATACAACAAAAAAAAACGATTTTTTTTTCTCCAGTGTAGTGAAATGGAATCTTCACTTCGCTCGCTATGTTCATAAACTAGGAAAACGCTAAAGTCACGCCTCGTTGTTGGATGAGCGTAATTGGTGCATTGAGCTGCCGTGTGTTACGCGGATTTTCTGTTGTTTGTGAAAAAATCATTACTTAGTCGAAGTTTTTTTTAAATTAAATTAAATTAAATTAAATAAAAAATTAACTTAATTTTTTAATTCATCGTAATTTTAAAAAAGAAAAAAATCGTAAAATTACAATTTTCATAAGAAATAATTGTTCGATTGCGCTCAAATTTAACACGAGTAGGCCTATATTAATTCATGAAATTAAGGTTCTGTGAAAAAATTATTACAATAGGATAAAGCATGTAGGTGTTATAAGTCGAAGAAGAGAGAGAAAAAAAGCGTAAAATTGCGATTTTCATAAGAAATCATTTTTAGATTTGGCTCAAATTTCACACGAATATATTTAAACATAAAATTATGGTTCTGTGAAAAAATCATTTCAATCGGATAAAGCATGTAGGTGTTATAAGTTGAAGAAATGTTTTTGAAATAAAATAAATCGTAAAATTGCGATTTTCATGAGAAATAATTTTTTGATTGCGATCAAATTTTACAAGAATATATTAATTCATTACATTAAGGTTCTGTGAAAAATTCATTACAATCGGATAAAGCATGTAGGTGTTATAAATCGAAGAAAGTTTTTAAAAATTGTTTTTAAAAATCGAAAAAAATCGTAAAATTGCGATTTTCATGAGAAATAATGTTTCGATTGCGCTAATAAAAGTGGCAGTTCTATAAATTCAGAGATTTCGAAGGCCTCCAGAAAATTTCATCGCCATTGGAGTATCGGTTTAGCCGGAATCGTGTTAACAGACAGACAAAAATACAAAAAGAAAAAAAAAACATTCCGGATTTTTTCTCCAGTGTAGTGAAATGAAATCTTCGCTTCGCTCATCCAAAAAATATATAAGCACCAATAAAACTTTATTAACCCAGCAACAAATTATCGAACAAAATAATCATCTCTAATATAGGTAGGCCTATCCCACTGTCTTATAAAGGGGTAAAGTCAAATTATCCACACACATATTATATCCCGATGTGTCCACAAACAGAAAGGAACGCCCCTCTTTGTGTCAGCACAGATAACAGTGTCAGCTTATTACGCCAGATAGCTCTCGATCACGAAAAGTCGTCAGTCGGAGAACTGCCCCCCAACTCATCATAATCATAACCGAGGGCATGCAGAGAAGTTGATTGTCTCCGTTTTGGGAGGTGGGGGGGGGGGTCGTTGTTGTTTATGTTTTTATTGTCCATTATTGTTAATGCGACATACCTCTTCTTGCGATATGTTTCTCTTTAGTGTAGGTAAATCAATATTGCTCTGGTCCACTTCAACCGTCTCCTCCTCCGACGACGCCGACGTAGCAGGCTGTACCAGCTTGAAGGGGACGAATTTCGTTCTCATATTCTCCATACGTTTCTCCAGAACTTCTTTCGAATCTGCCATAATATTTTGAACATTATTACTTACTTATTCTTGCAGAGGCTCTAATCAGGGGAACTGGCAAAGATTTTTTGTCAAGGGTTTATCTGATCGTTTATGCGATTGATGCTAGAGAAACAGTTTCAATACATTTGCACACATACCCAAATACATTTATTTCACGCCTATCCTATTCAGTTATAAAAAAAATGTTTACGAAGTTGGAAATATATTTTTCGATTCTATTGATATTAACAGTGGTGCAAATTATATTAATAATAATCTGCAACTATATATAATAAAGTGGTGAATGTACATAAAAAGTAGTTAGAATGAAATATAAATAATCAAGTGTGTATAATACATCATCAGCAAGGAAAAGGAAAATAATTATATTTTTTTAAATGTTAAATTAACAAAATAACTCTTGGAGACATTGTTTTGTTATGCACTTTAAATAAACCTAATGTAATTTGTGTTGAATAATAATTAAATTAACATTAGGTAATAAATTAAATAATTAAATAAATAAATAAGTAATAATAATAATAATAATAATAATAATAATAATAATAATAATAATAATAATAATAATAATAATAATAATAATAATAATAAATAATAATAATGTTAATTTAAATGAAAAAGTGAGTTGATAATGTAATCCGTAATAATCATGGGAAGCCATGGGGCTAGCATTATAAAACAGTCATGGAAACATTTATTCACAACATTCATTCAATACGGAAAAGGGGAAAGTCATAAAAGCCATATATACGCTGTGACGTGTGCAGTCGTTTATAATAAATATGCGGGAAATTGAACATGTTTTCCCCACTCTTAATTAGCTAGCCAATTAATCCGAAATTTGATGGCTCCAAACAAAATTCTATAACTTACATGATTAATTAAATGATGAAATAAGGTATTAATTAATTCTCATTTAAATGTAATGTCATTCGCGTTCCACAGGCATTAAATAAAAACAGAATGTCCCCAAAGAACACAAAATTGATGGCTCAAAAACTAATTGAAACTTACATTCCCATTAATTAAACTAGGAAGCTTCGCAAACGCTTTTTTAGGCGCGTTGTTGGATGAGCGTAATTGTTTAAGGGGTTATTTCACTGAAAATGTATGAAAAAACAGCAATTTGCATTATTATTGTTTTAATTGTTTTTCAAGTTTACATTTTTATCTATTGACTACTTAATTTTTTTTTATTCTAGCACATTTGTTAACATTTTTTCCTACTTCTTCAACAGTTTTATGATAAAAGGATAATTTCTTTTTTAATATGCTCACAAGTCTTATTCTGACAAATTTACTAGATACTTTTTTGATGAGATTTATAGCTTTTTAATAAAAATATGGGAAATATAGATTTGTTACAAAAACATACATTTTCCAACAATGCGAAGGAAAAAATCATACATCAAACAAAACGAAAATTATGAAATCCGTCTGGTGAATTTTTAGATGTATTGGTTTTTAATCTAAAACACCTTTCGCTTAAAAAAAATAAATGTAAAAGCCTTAGCATTTTTAGCAAAACGCTGTTTAAACAATGTAAATGTCCATTGTTGGAAAATAACAAAGAATTTTAAACATTTTTTGGGGTAATTATTACTTTCAATAATATAAACAGTTAATAATCACAAAATTTCAAATGTGTACATAATAGAATGGTTTAGAAGATTTCAGTTTCAGTGAAATATCCCCTTAAAAACGAAAAAAGCGTAAAAATGCGATTTTCATAAGAAATAATTATTCGATTACGCTCAAATTTCACACGAATATATTAATTCATAACATTAAGGTTCTGTGAAAAAATCATTACAATCGGATAAAGCAAGTCGGTGTTATAATTCAAACTCAAAATTCACACGAATATATTAATTCATAAAATAAAGGTTCTGTGGAAAAATCATTACAATTGGATAAATTTTTAAAAATCGAAAAAAATCGTAAAATTGCGATTTTCATGAGAATTAATTTTTCTATTGCGTTAAAAAAAGTGGCAGTTCTTAGTTTAGAAATTTTGAAGGCCTTCAGAAAATTCCATCGCAATTGGAGTATCGGTTTAGCCGGAATCGTGTTGACAGACAGACAAAAATACAAAAAAAAAGCATTCCGGATTTTTTTCTCCGGTGTAGTGAAATAGAATCTTCGCTACGCTCGTTAAGCTCATACAATTAATTATTTTTATTCAATTAACTAGGAAGCTTCGCAAACGCTTTTTCAGGCGCGTTGTTGGATGAGCGTAATTTAAAAAAAAAAACGGAAGAAGCGTAAAATTGCGATTTTCATGAAAAATAATTTTTCGATTACGCTCAAATTTCACACGAATATATTAATTCATAAAATTAAGGTTCTGTGTAAAAAATCATTGCAATCGGATTAAGCATGTAGGTGTTATAAGTCGAAGAAATTAAAAAAATCTGAAAAATACGTAAAATTGAGATTTTCATAAGAAATAATTTTTCGATTACGCTCAAAAACGTGGCAGTTCTAAGTTCAGAGATTTCGAAGGCCTCCATAAAATTTCATCGCAATTGGAGTATCGGTTTAGCCGGAATCGTGTTAACAGACACACAAAAATACACAAAAAAAAGAAAACAAAACATTCCGGATTTTTTTCTCCAGTGTAGTGAAATGGAATCTTCGCTTCGCTCGCTACGCTCATCCAAAAAACTTTTGTATTTCTAAAAATCTATGAAAAAATATTCGACATTTTAGTGAATTAGTAATCCAATAATTACATTTTGTTTAAATTGTACCACTTTTGACAATTGTGTTGGTATGACTCCCAAAATGCAAACGATTGTCCTAAATTTTAACCTCTTTAATGAAAAGATGCCAATTAATGCGGAATTTTGACTCCGAAAGAAATTCGTGTAGCTTGCATGATTAATAAATTAATGAAATTAAGCATTAGTTAAACCTCGATTAAGAGAAGTCGCTGAGGCTGGCGCGGAGACGATTGGGGGGGGGGGGTAGTGTAAATGGTTAATAATATCAATATTATATTTTCACTTGAACATTAAGAAAGAATCAATCTATTACATCTAGTACTCATATTCCACAATTAATTATTCGATTTAAATAAAATATTCATGAAATCTTAGTAATTTACTCAATTCTCGTGAACTTGGGGAGTTTATTCCAAGTGTATATAGATTTTTATAACGCAAATTGTTATACTGGATATCAACGTTTAAATCTATGATAACGCTCAAGTTAATATGGTAAAACGTAAACTAAACGGTTTCATGATAATTATTTCCTAAAGTGAAATCCGGGTTTTGGATTTTCCCTTTTTTCCCATATTCGACTTATCTCTGAATAATTTTTTAAGCCTGGTTCTTGGCAACCACGTGTGGTTATCAATACACAGATACTCTATTAACATTCTTGCAAATTCGCGAAGACTTCAATTTCACTGACCCCCCCCCCCCCCCCCAAAAAAAAAAAAAAAAATTAGGTCGTTTTTTGTTTTTGTTTTGTTTGTTTGTTTGTTCACTTTCTACCGTACAAACGGATTATTATGCGATCTTGATGGAAATTGGAGGAGACCTTCGAAATCTCTGAACTTCGACCTGCCACGTTTTTTGGTACAATCGAAGAAATATTTCTCATGAATATCGTACTTTTTTTAAATGCGATATTGTCGTGACGTTTAGGCCGATTCTGACCAAACGGGTAGGGCTACAACGTTCATATTTCACATAGACATTAAGGTAATGATGATGTAGTACCATTTGAAAGAAAAAGTTTAAAAAGTTATCTATAATCCATAGAAATAAAGTTTTTAGATATGTATAATAATTAACAAGTATAACTATAGTCTAGAAACTTGACAACTGATTGTTGTCAAGTTGCGTTCAAAAAGCAATACTTCGGGCCTCCAGTTATTTTACATTGTATTAGGCCACTTCGCGAACGCTTTTTTTAGTCGCGTCGCGTTGATGGATGAGCTTTTTGTAAGTTTTTAGTTACCGTGGGATCTCTTTAGGCCGACTTTTGCAAGTGCTTTTTGAACGCATTGTAGGTGATTGTTGTCAAGCTTCTATTGTTACTTAATTGTTAATTGTTATTATTACCTCAAAAAACTCATATAAAAACCTTTATTCTATGGATGCTGGCTAACTTTTTCAACTTGTTCTTTCAAAAGGCAATACATCACCATTACCTTAATGTCCATTCCATGTGAAATATGAACGTTGTAGCCCCACCTGTTTGGTCAGAATCGGCCCAAATATCACGAAAATATCGCATTAACAATCGAAAAAAATCGTAAAAGTATACGATATGCATGAGAAATATATCTACGATTATACCTCAAAACGTAGCAGGTCTAAGTTCAGAGATTTCGAAGGTCCCCTCCAATTTTCATCAAGGTCCGGTAAAGCGCGAACAAAACAGAAAAAACAGAAAAAAACGAGCTAATGTTTTTTTTTTTTGGGGGGGGGGTCAGTGAAATTGAAGTCTTCGCTTCGCTCATCCAATTAATTGGTATTACCATAGCAATTAGTACTTCTTTTTAAAAATTATCCTAATTCAACAAAAATGATTTTGCAATGGAACTTGAAGAAGTGAAGAGATCCCACACATACTAAAAACTTAAAAAAAGCTCATCCATCAACGCGACTAAAAAAAGCGCTCGCGATGATTAAATATTTCCATCCGTTCAGGTGCAATAAGAACTGAGCGCGCTCAATTTAGTTGGGCCAAGCTCATTCACGTGGACCCTAAGACAGTCAAGAGGAATATAAGAAATAAACATCACCATACAGTACCAATGATGACTCCACCAAGCCGAGATCATGCAACTTTCTTTTTAAATAAATGTTTAATAATTGGATGAGCGTAGCGAGCGAAGCCAAGATTCCATTTCACAACACTGGAGAAAAAAATCAGGAATGTTTTTTTTTCTGTATGTATTTTTGTGTTACTGTTAACACGATTCCTTCTAAACCGATACTCCGATTGCGATGAAATTTATGGAGGCCTTCAAAATCTCTAAACTTAGAACTGCCACGTTTTTGAGCGCAATCGGGATTTTTTTTTCTCATAAAAAACACAATTTTACGATTTTTTCGATTTTTAAAAAAATTCTTCGACTTATAACACCTACATGCTTTATCCAATTGTAATGATTTTTTCACAGAACCTTAATTTTACGAATTAAGATATTCGTGTGAAGTTTGAGCGTAATCGAAAAATATTTTCTCACGAAAATCGAAATTTTACGGTTTTTTTCTTTTTTTAAGCAATTTTGACGAATAACACCTACATGCTTTTATCCTACTGTAATGATTTTTTTCACAGAACCTTAATTTCACGAATTAATATATTCGTGTTAAATTTGAGCGCAATCGAATAATTATTTCCTATGAAAATTGCAATTTTACGACTTTTTTCTTTTTTAAAATTACGATTAATTAAAAAAAAAAAAATTAAGTTAATTTTTTATTTTATTTAATTTAATTTAAAAAAAATCTTCAACTAAGTAATGATTTTTTCACAGAAAAACAGAAAATCCGCATAACACATGGCAGCTCAATGCACCAATTACGCTCATCCAACAACGCGGCGGGACTTAAGCGTTTTCCTAGTGTACTAAGAAATTGCTATTTCTTCTATAATGGGTTGCAATTAATCAATGAACTACAAATTTAATGGCATGCATCTGTGCTTACATTTAAATGCAGACCTATAAGGTATCCATGACATTGTGAGTTAAGAGTTTGATGTGGCAAAAAATTGATTATATTACTAATTTCAATTAAATTTTGTGTGATAGGCTACATATTATTTTGATATCATTTAAAAAAAGTCATTTTGATAATATAATTGATTAATTGGAGGAAAGAATAGTAATTACTAAATTGTTTTGTTCTATACAATACATGGCTCCGTTACATTATTGGATGAAATCACACAACTTTATAACAATAATAATAATAATTAATTACACTTAATTAATAAGAAAGTTACAGGAACTCGTTTTGGAGTCATCATTTTTGTATGGTACTGAATGGTAAAATAATGTTCAAATGTTATATTCATGTTGACTGTCTTAGGGGTCTTAGGGTCCACGTGAATGACCCAGCGGGAAAATTTAAGACACTTGTTGGGTTGTAAGGGTTGTAAGGGTTGTAAATTGAATTTCAGTCTTCGCTGACCGTCGTCATTGTGCGCCTCTTTGGCAAACCAATGAAGCGCATAATAATGGCAACCAAACTAAGTGGCTTGGCGACGGGTTTGCGATTCATTATAATGGATATGTCAATCACTGGGGATCTCCTAGACTATTTCCCGGTGAACCAGAGAAAGATGATCTTGTCAAGAGGTGTGAACAAATCTTGTCTTTTGTCCCTTTGAGGAACTCGAAATTCGTCAACATGTAAACGGACGAACTATTTGAAGTTTAATTAATGATTAATTTCTTTAATCTATTAATGAATTTCGTTTGGTGCCATCAAATTTCGGATTAATTACATTGTTTCATTAAAGAGGTAACATTTTAGGACAATAATTCTTTAGTATTTTTGGTATTCACGCCTATACACCAACAGTGATACATTTAACTAAAATGTAATTAATTGGAATATTATTTAATTAATAAAATTTACAAAGTAAAATAATTGTATTAATCAATGTAATCAACTATTTGATTTTAAAATTCAATAAATAAAAAATAAAAAATTTTTTGTTGAATATTTTTACATAGACTTTTCGTCATTAAATAAGCTTTTATTTTGATATGTATTTATTTATTTATTTATTATTTATTTAACGTCTATCCTATTCAGTTATAAAAAGTGATTTACAAAGGAGGACAACAAAAAAGCCATCCATATATACCCAAGTCGTATTATATTATGTCGTTATTTTACACATCAATTTATATTTTATATTTGGTAGTTTGGTAATTTCATTATTTACTTATTTGAATTAATTGAATCAATGGGAATGTAAGTGGAAATCAGTTTTGGGGCCATCACCTTTTTGGTTCTTTGTGGTCATTTTGTTTTTATACATACATCGGTTAATTGACTGTGGCATGCGATTGTCATAAATGGCTACATTTAATTGGATTAACTAATGCTTATTTAATTAATTTTATTAATCATGCAAATTACTGGAATTTCGTTTGGAGGCATAAAATTTCTGATTTATTGGCATTGTGTAAAGTAGGAACACTTTATGACAATCGATTGAGTTACAATTGACAATACTGGAAGTATTCATAATAATACATGTGTCCAAATTGATTAAATTTAACTAATAAAACTTCATTAATTAGGTGATTAATAAATTAATTGAACATATATTTTTCATGCATCCATTTATCATGAAATAATCTATCATTTAAAATTAAAGTCGACTGTGTAGTGTTTAAAAAAATACATTACATAAGTTTCATTAATTCAATTAATAAGAAAGTTACTGGAACTCAACTTGGAGCCATCGAATTTTGAATTCCTGATTCCCGAATTAGAAAATGTGCAAATTTTCCTGTTAGTTTCACTCTATGCACTAATTTGCCATTATTTACTATTATCCTATCAAGGCACTAAACAAAGGAATGATAATTAGTCTGGGACAAATACTATTGCCTACTAATTATTTATTAGGCCCATACTAATTATAGAATCATTAAAAATTTTACTTACCTCCGATCTCAGTGACTTGCCCTTCGAATGTTCCTTCGTCTGCATAAGGACACCAGAATAGTCGAGTCTTGATGGCTGTGGCATCAAAACTTTGAATGACGGACGTGTCTACCACACATTTCTTCTTATCTCCGAACACGACGATGGCGAACATTTTCGGAGCACACGAAACAGATGTGACTGGTGACACGGGTTGTTTGCGACTGATGGAGGCAAGGGCGCCCTCACTCAAGGTGTTCCCACCCAAAGGCTCAAGCCAATGCGAAGATCGGAGAGTTGTGGTGGGTGAGCGCGGGAGAGTGGTTTATTGGCTATGCCGAATGTTTGGGGTCGGTGCACAAAAAATAATAAATTGATTGATTGGATATTGATTAACGTCTCATATTTATGCACTTTGGCTAATCGAGACGAAAAAATAATAAAGATGCAAGGACCTCAGCAACCACTGGCGTTTCTAAATGTACTTAATACGTCCTCGCAACACAATATTAATCAGACGATTAGAAATGTACTTAATACGCTCTCGCAACACAATATTAATTGGCGATTATAAAATGTACTTAATACGCTCTCGCAACACAATATTAATAAGACGATTAGAAATGTACTTAATACGCTCTCGCAACACAATATTAATTGGCGATTATAAAAAATGTTAATACGCCCTCGCACAACACAATATTAATAAGACGATTAGAAATGTACTTAATACGCTCTCGCAACACAATATTAATAAGACGATTAGAAATGTACATAATACGCCCTCGCAACACAATATTAATAAGTCGATTATAAATGTACATAATACGCTCTCGCAACACAATATTAATAGGCGATTATAATTTTTTTTACATAATACGCCCTCGCAACACAATATTAATAAGAAGATTGGAAATGTACTTAATACGTCCTATAGCAAGTCGTAACACAATAAGATAAAATTATGTTTTACATAATTATTTAACCTCGACGTCATTGGCAAATAGGCCGACATACTGCACGTTGTTAGAAATGGGTATATATATCACAGATGACAATTCTAATGGGTCTAACGCTAGCAGTTCATTTGTTATAGTTGCTTTAAACAAATAGGAAAGTTTCACGCTCCCAAAGTTGCACTCTTCCACTGTCAGCTTTGCAATTATTGCCACGTACGAGACTGCATCGTTATTTCTAATTTCAAGAATGTTTGTTATGCATCCGAAAATTCCCCCAACTGTTGTAACGAACGCATCGTTAGTCTTGTCAGGTCTTGTGTAGCTTCTACTGTGGAATATTGTGCCTTTTACTTTGATCCGCTTGAATTCCCATACACTGCTTCCCTCGGCGAGATTTAAAATGTCCAGTACGGATTTACAATTGCACCTTGATCCAATACCCATCGGTGTCAAGTTGTCGCCTAATACTCTGGCACCAGTTACTTTATCTATAACTCTCTTGATCCTAGGGCTTAAGTTGAGTGCGTCGGCTAATACGGGTAGGTCATTCGCAATAATCACTTTCTTGACCACTTGTTTCAAAACTCCCCTTGGACCCATAATTAGTTTTTGAAAAGTATGAATGCCAGCTTCAAAGGGGAATGCTGATGTTGCCCAGAGCGGTCCACACATGCGAACTGACTTTGCGATGTGTGTCATGAGATGTACGTTTATGCTCATAGCTTCCGTCCTGTACAAGATTTGCATTTCACCTACAAATTGGTCCAGTAAGAGCTCGGCGCGATCGATACATTGTGTCGTAATTGATGTTTGCAAGAGAAGAAATATACTCTCACACAGCAGAGCGAGATGATTGAGGTATATTTCATCAAGGATGCCATAAAGACACGGAATACTGTAATATAAGAGCCACATCCTCCATTCTGTAGCCTTCCAGTCCGCCTTATCTTTAAACGTACGAGTCGTTCGGTGAACTGTTCTTGGTGGACGTATAGCTTTTAAGCGTGCATCTATTAAGGCTAGTTGCCTAGGCCGACCTATGTAGTAACGAGTTTGAGCAACTTTTGTCCAAATTTGAATAAGTTGCCTCGTTACTCCCTGTAAAACGGAATGCATGTAATCAGGAGAGAAACCCCATACTAAATCAAAGAGCGGTAGATTGATAGAAGGTGACACGCCTTTAATTCCGTTTACCTTGGTGTTGGTATCCGTCGCTTCTTGCATATCGGCCCGCACTTCGTCGTTAGTCCGATCGTTGTATGGAGGAACGTCGATGGGATACTTCATACTACCAAGGTAATGACCGACATCGTCAGTGTTTTTTCCCGGATGGTAGCAAAAACTACAACCATAATGCCCGTTGAACTGGGTACTGCTCTGTATCAGTGGCCTCGCGACAGTATCGACTGCACAACACAAAGGGACAAACTTCGAAAACACACGTTCTGCACCTTTCCACCACGACACCCCATTAACATATAATTTACGGGCCTGACCGACAAACTTTTTGAGAAATAATTCCATCACCGGTTCGTGCCGTCCAAACCACAAACCAGCTAATATAGTATTATTGAACCGGGTTTTTGGTGGCAGTTCATTGAGCAACATTTGAATAGGCCACATGGTATTTTTCGATGAGTTAAATTGTTGAGCACCGTCGGTATTAAAATTATACGTTAACACCGTAGTACCTCGCTGAACTACCTCTGCCGACCTCTTCAATAATTTGTAAAGAAACGAGTCCGTTACATCTTGCATAGTCCCGTCTACACTACAACTGTTATTTAAAATAATCTGCTCATTGATTTTTCTCCTTTCCAAAAATGTTTTTAATTGTTTTGGCAAGTCTAAAATAACAAAATAATTTTGACCATTTAATGTAATACGCCGCAGTTCTGAACAATTTACACACATGACTTGTTCGCTTATTTTAGTCATTAGCCCTTTAATCGACTTCATCATGCCTTTGCAAAACGAACAGAAGAAATGAAATGTTGCATTTCTCAGGCTTTGTTTGAACATTTTGTCGAGCAAATGGTTTGATGGTTTTAAAATTTGCTGACCCATTATTGCATTCACTAAAATTATAAGGTCAATTTTAGCTTTACCCGAAAGGCAATGGCGGAATACGAACGTCATGAGAAGCATGATTATCTCGCCCCTTGTTATTCCTGTTTCATTAATAGGAGCCGTTAAAGTATTAATGTCTCCAAAGGGGTTATCATCGTCAAGTTCTTCATTGTCACCACCGTCGTCACTGTTCCCGTCGTCACTGCTCCCGTCGTCACTGCTCCCATCGTCATTGCTCCCATCGTCACCGCTTCCGTCGTCACTGCTTCCGTCGTCACTGCTTCCGGCGTCGTTGGCAACGTGATCTCCGGCGTCGTTGGCAACGTGATCTCCGGCGTCGTTGGCAACGTGATCTCCGGCGTCGTTGGCAACGTGATCTCCGGCGTCGTTGGCAACGTGATCTCCGGCGTCGTTGGCAATGTTGTCTCCGGCGAATTGTTGTGCTTGTGCCTTCTTCTTGCGCCTATACTTCGTCATTTTAGACATTGTTACGTCCAAAGTTGGATCCAAGTAACGTTTCCTGCGTTGTTTTTGCGGATTATCCATGATTATTAGAAAATGTCACTGATCCGCTCACACTTATTACAAAAAAATGATCAAAGTACTTTAAATAAGCATAAACTATTATTTAATCCACAAACGCATGAAATGTAACTAATATATGTTAGAAAATGGTCGAAACTAATACTCTAAAAAAGTAGCCAAGCATAGACGAATCTTTAGAAAAGTATAATGTAGCGCGGCGCGTTTGACATCACCCTGCTGTCGTCAAGGTGCACGGGACGCGACAGAGCAAGGATTGTGAATCTGTTTGATGGTTTGACTGTCACCTTAGTAGGCTACTCCACGAGAGTAGTGAGTCTTACTACGCCCCATTTCAAACCCAGCCAATCAGATTACTCTGTCTTGACAGTCACACGTTCCTCGCGTTGTTACTTCATTCCACGCGGGGCAACGATTCTTGTCTTCGTGGAAACACTTCACATCTTGGAATACGTGAAACGAAAATGAAACGAAAAATAATGTTTGTGAAAACTGTAGACCGATTTTGTAATATTCGTGCACTCGTAGTTTTGGTCAAGAATCATGATTGAAGGGATAAAAGGTATACTAGCTGCAGTTTTGGTCGGAATACGGAATACCCCTTTAAAAAACATATCGTGAAAGCTATAATTAAATATATTATAATTAAAATAAAATAAACCTTCAATTCCTATAGTTCATCTATTGCCTCACAGTCTGAAAGGGAAAGTACAATGTCCCCCTAATGGACTGAACTGATGGTATCAAACCCCTTCTATTCACGAAAGTGGGTGACCTTGGAGCTGGTTGAATCTCTCACAAACCGCTCCTCCTTAGACCTACTCCAGATGGCCTATTCTGAGTTCTGACCTACATTCCTTTATTCTAGAAAAAAACATTTCGAAATCTTTGACGCAAAAATCTAAGTTAACCAACACAAATAAACTTTTAGAAAGTAAACCAAAACGCAATTTAAGTAGTACTGAGAAACTACATTAACATAACGCAACCAACATTTTTTGTATTTTTACAAGCTGAACACTTTGTATCTTATTAGGTAAAACGTTGATATTAAACTCAACCAAATTTAGTTAACCTCGGATATTTTACAATTATCTCTTTCATATTCTCGCTGCAGGGTATATATCACTGGGTGGTTAATTGTTGCTTTAATTCTCATTAGATCTCGTTTCCAATGCAATAGACATTAAAAAAATCCTAGATATAACCGTAGTTTGATTTCTTCAATTTAAAGCTAATTTTGGCAGTGTACTAGAAACAAACACTGAAGCTACGACGCTAAAACCATCACGAAGCCTTTAAAGCTATTCTATCAACAAAGACTTTGCTTTATTTAAAACTCTATTGAATAAATGAATAAGGAAGAAAAAATAACTCACTTTTTCGATTCCATAA
The DNA here is from genome assembly GCA_024449915.1 of Sweltsa coloradensis. Lineage (NCBI taxonomy): Eukaryota > Metazoa > Arthropoda > Insecta > Plecoptera > Chloroperlidae > Sweltsa > Sweltsa coloradensis. The sequence goes on along the minus strand of JAMZAV010006887.1, from coordinate 4,174 downwards.
ATTCAAATCTCGACTTATAATTAGTCCGGGTTCTATACGCAAATTTGAGGCGGAACCTAGGACAAATTGCAACAGAAACGAATTTGTTATCATTAAATTCATGAAAAAAACTTAATTACCCATAAAGAAACCCCTAAAATCCCCATAGGGTGGGTGGGTCTAATCGTTCCCTAAATGAAAATGTTATAAAATTGAATTTAAATTATGTATTTTTGAAACCTAGTATCCATGGTTTGTAATCAAAGCTTATTCAAGGGCCTTTTGAAAACAAAATATTTCAATTGTTCAAAATTAATTTTGTGGCCAGCAGAGGTCAATTAAGGTCAAATTTGTATTTTTCAATATAATTTGGTAAACGTTATTATATTGGCACAATAATGTTTGATGATTGTATCATTGTTGTAAATTATTAGTAAATAGGCCACACTTGATAAGGTATAAGTCAATCATAGCAGAAAAAGTTATTATTACAATCTGTAGGACCATGAACCTACTACTATTTTAGTCAAAAATCGGTTTATTACGTTTAGGAGCACTCAAATCATGTTAGGTAATAATAATATAATTCACCGATGGAGGTTTCTCACGTACTACGCATCGAGACTATAATTTGGGACGTACCTGGATAAAAACCCACACTTCAAAATCCTTACTGAAGATTTTATTCATGGATTTCCTGAATTTAATATATTCGACAAAATCTCAGAATTCCCACCCCATAAGAAGTAGGCATTGAGGTTGTCTACGGGAAGATTTTATTTCGCAAAACCTATTACCTAGGTGCCTGCTATAGGGCGCTGTTCACTCGGGTACCTAGTAGAAAAGTCAGTTCTTTTTTTGCGTTTACAAGGTGTTTCCCTGCCGCCATGAAACGTGAAATGAACTTTGAAGTTTCAATACGTCATAATCAGAGCTATTTAGGTACCTTTCAACCCATGCCAATTTTGGTTGGGGTGCGTACATTTTTTCCGAGTTAAAAATGGGATGATATTTTTCATGTTTCTATAGTTACATATTGAAATTATAATATATACTTGATATCGATAATTTTCTTTTATTTCTTTTCTTTTTTTTACTTTTTCTTTCACAATTCTTTCATTAAATTTGTTTAGAGTCGCCGTGAAATCGACACTGACGAATTAGGCACCTGACATAGGAGTTAAAAAGCGATTTTGATAATTTTCCATACCATATTTAACTCAGAATGAATGATCGCACCCCAACCAAAATTGGCATGTGTTGTCAGGTACCTAGATATCTCTGATTATGACGTATTCAAAGTTCATTTTACGTTTATTGGCGTCTGCATGGTTAACACATTAAAAACGCAAAAAAACGTGGCTTTTTTACTAAGTACCCGAGTAAACAGCGCCCTCTAGCAGGCACTTTGGTAGTTGCTTTTGCGAAATAAAATCTTCCCGTACAACCTCAATGCCTCCTACTTATGGGGTGGGAATTTGGTTGAAATAACATATTCAAGGGCTATATTATGGGGCTAAATCTGAGATTTTTGTCGAATATATTGAAGGAAATCCATTAATAAAATCTTCAGTAAAGATTTTAAAGTGTGGGTTTTGATCCAGATACGTCCCAAATTATAGTCTCGATGCGTAGTACGTGAGAAACCTCCATCGTTGAATTATATTATTACCTAACATGATTTAAGTGCGCCTAAACGTAAGTAAACAGCTTTTTGACCACATGGTCCTACAGATTGTAATAATAACTTTTTTCTGCCATGATTGACTTATATCTTATCAAGTGGCGTGGCCTATTAACTAACTAGAAAAACGCTTAAGTCCCGTCGCGTTGATGGATGAGCTTTTTTGTAAGTTTTTAGTTTGCGTGGGATCTCTTTACTTATCAACAGGGACGACGCTAGGGGGGGGCCTGAGGGGGCCATGGCCCCCCCAGAATTAACGCGGCCCCCCTAGTGGCCCCCCCAAGACACAATCTGATTTTAAATAAAAATCATCAATCTCAGTATAAAGATCCCAATTTATTTTGGAACTGTAAATTTTATGTAATTAAGTATTAAGTAACACAATAATTTTTGTTAAAAAAATTAGCCTTAGGTCGATCTTCATCCCTAACGGGTGGAGTTATATACTAATATATTACAAAATACACTACACTGGAGAAAAAAATCCGGTATGTTTCTTTTTTGTATTTTTGTCTCCTTTTGTAAATCAGTTTTTATAACTGAATAGGATAGACGTTAAATAAATAATAAATACATAAACTCCCTCTGCCTCTGGGCTACCACTTGCTGCAGTTAACTTGTTTTGGCTTGATGGGGGAAAAGGTGGGAGTGGATGGTGGGCTGCCGGCGAGCGCGAGCGGGTTGAAACAATCAAGGGTCGAGTGTCTCGTCGGCGTCAGTCACTCATTGCACCTACCTATCATTTCCTGGAACCTGACTTTTCTATTTGCGCCGCACTCTCAAGGCATAGGCCAGCCCCCAACCTAACCCTACCTGTCTCAGATCTCACTACAGGCTATCTTAGGGGGAAAATTGCCCCAAAAATTTTCCGCCTCCGGCGGCTGGGGCTTTGCCCCAGACCCCAAGTAGCCCACGCAAGTCCATACAAAACGTAAGTACATGTGTCCCGGTTTTTACTTTTAACCAATACATCACTATAACCTTAATGTCCATCACATCACTATAACCTTAATGTCCATGTGAAATATGAACGTTCTAGCCCCACCCGTTTGGTCAGAATCGGCCCAAATGTCACGAAAATATCACACTTAAAATCGAAAAAAATCGTAAAAGTACGATATTCATGAGAAATATTTCTTCGATTGTACCCAAAAACGTGGCACATCTAAGTTCAGAGATTTCAAAGGTCCCCTCAAAATTTCATCAAGATCGCATATGCCGTTTGCCCGGAATCGTGGGAACAAACAGACAGAAAAATAAACAAACAAAAAAAACAAACAAACAAAAAAACATTGGAGCTAAATTTTTTGAGGGGTCAGTGAAATTGAAATTTTCGCTTCGCTCAGCGCTCATCCAATTATTTACAACAATAAGACAAGCATCAAACATTATTGTGCCAATAGAATAACGTTTACCAAATTATTTTGACAAAATACAAAATTGGACCTTCATTGACCTCTGCTGTCCACAAAATTAATTTTGAACAATTGAAATATTTTCGTTCGAAATACCCTTAAATAAGCTTTGATTACATACCATGGATACTAGGTTTCAAAAATACAATTTTTTTAATTCAATTTTATTATATTTTTATTTAGGGGATGATTAGACCCACCCACCCTATGGGGTTTTTAGGGGTTTCTTTATGGGTTATTTTTTTTTTTCTCTCAATCCAATGATGCCAAATTTGCTTCTGTTGCAATTTGTCCTGGTCAACATGGATAGATCCTGTACTCTTACACGGAAACCCCGACAACAAAATCGTCTTAAGGCTCTACTGGGGCCCTTATTATTTCGGTGTTTTGCAGGGTTTCGTACTTCCATGTATCTAAACGACACAATTGAATATCTTTATAATTTTTTTTTTATTCTACTCAGTAAAAACGTCCCCAAAAACGTGTGTTGGGTACTTTTTCCAATATTGCCCTTGTTTTTTAAATAAATTTTTTTAACTTTTGGGGAATATTTTAAATTTACCCTTTTTTCGCGAATTTTTTAGGCGTTACCCAAACACTTTTTGGAAAAAGTACTCAAACACACGTGTAAAAGACACCTTTAACTAGCATTCCTAAAAATCTGAGAATTTTTGGACAAGGGGTGTCCGCTGTACAATGGAAGTACGAAAGCATGTTTCGGCGCTATTTTAGGCTTTTTTGACTCCAGCAAGTGGCGCAACCTAGCGACACGAAGCTTTTTTCACCACTTTGAGTGACAGGTCATATAATTTTGTTAATAAACTTGTTCGATTGGCTGCATGACTTTGCTCATGACTACTGCAGGAACCATTTTTACATAGCATAGATCTCGCTATAGAATCTAGCTTGGCGTCAAGTTTATGCACTCTTACAGCAATGTTCTATACGGAATCCAATATCAATTTATTATATGTACAGGACCAGTATGTTTTGAGTTCGATCCCCAGTCGGGACAATTTTGTTTACTAGGAAAACGCTAAAGTCCCGCCGCGGGGTTTTGATGGAATTTTAGGGTTTTTTACTAGGGTTTTTCAAA
>JAMZAV010006886.1:0-17463 GCA_024449915.1 Sweltsa coloradensis | reverse complement strand
GGGTCCCCGCCCCAAGCATGCAAAGCAATTTGGGGTTTTCCGGGGGGGGAAAAAGCAGGGGGTCTCGCTGGTGCGGGGGGTTTTTTAGGGGTTGCCGGTCCCGGCTGAAAAATAAAACCCGAAGAACTTTTTTTGGCATGCCCCCAAACCCCGGGGATAAAACCGGGGGGGGGGTTTGGGGGGGGAAAAAAAAAAAAAAAAAAAAAAAAAAAAAAAAAAAAAAAAAAAAAAAAAAAAAAAAAAAAAAAAAAAAAAAAAAAAAAAAAAAAAAAAAAAAAAAAAAAAAAAAAAAAAAAAAAAAAAAAAAAAAAAAGGGGGGGGGGGGGGGGGGGGGGGGGGGGGGGGGGGGGGGGGGGGGGGGGGGGGGGGGGGGGGGGGGGGGGGGCATGCCCCAAAAACAATGTCAGGAGGGCCCAAAAATGGGGGTTTCTCTCTGTGCGGTCGGTTGTCGCTGAAACACCACAGGGTCTTTCAATCGATACCGCCCGCAAGCATGCAAAGAAATGTAGGACATTGTCTCTCTGTGCGGTAGGGTTGTCGCTGAAAAAGAACGTGGCATGTCAATACGATACCTTTCCGAAAGCATGCAAGCAAGTAGGAGATGTCTCTCTGTGCGGAGGGGTTTGTCCCAAAACGAACGGGGGCATGTCAAACGTACCGTCCGCAAGATGCAAAGAAAGTCGGGACCCCTTTGTCTCTCTGTGCGGTAGGGGTTTCGCTGAAAAACGAACGGAGTCAATACATCCCGCCCGCAAGCATGCAAAGCAATGTCAGGAGCATTGCTCTCTTGCGGTAGGGTTGTCGCTGAAAAACGAAGTGCAATGTCAAACGTACCGTCCGCAAGTCCCCCCCCAAAAATGTCGGAGCATGTCTTCTGTGGGGTACGGGTTGTCCTGAAAAACGAACGGGGAGTCAAACGATCCCGTCCGCAAGCATGCAAAGCAAGTCAGGAGTTTGTCCTCGTGCGGTAGGGTTGTCGCTGAAAAACGAAGTGCATGTCAATACGCCCCCGTCCGAAAAGCATGAAAAAGAATGTCAGGGGATTGTCTCTCTGTCGGTACGGGGTCGCTGAAACAACGAGACGTTCATGCAAACGATACCGTCCGCAGCATGCAAAGAAATGTCAGGAGATTTCTTTCTTGGGTGGGGTTTTCGCTAAAAACAACAGACGGGTATGTCAAACGTCCCTTCCCCAAGCATGCCAAAGAAATGCCCAGGACTTTTTCTCTTGGGTACGGGTTTGTCGCTAAAAAACAAGAGATGTTTTCTACATCCTGCCAACAAAAAAGAAGGTCGGAGTTTCTTCTGTGGCGGTACGGGTTGCGCTGAAACAAAAAAGGTCATGTCAAACGATACCGTCGCAAGCATGCAAAGCAATGTCAGGAGATTGTCTCTCTGTGGGGTAGGGGTTTGTCGCTGAAAAAAAACCGGTATTTTAATACGATACCGGGCGAAGCATGCAAAGCAATGTCAGGAGATTGTCTCTCGTGCGGTACGGTTTCGCTGAAAAACGAACGTGATGTCAATAGATCCCGTCGCAAGCATGCAAAGCAATTGGAGCATTGTCTCCGGCGGGTACGGGTTGCCCCGGAAAAAAAACGAAGGGGCCCATGTCAATACGATCCCGTCCCAAGATGAAAAGCAATGCCCGGAGCTTTGTCTTCTGTGCGTAGGGGTTTGTCGCTGAAAAAACGAGACGTGTCATGTAATCGATCCGTCCGCAAGCAGCAAAGCAATGTCAGGAGCATTGTCTCTCTGTGCGGTAGGGTTGTCGCTGAAAAAACGAACGTGTCATGTCAATACGATACCGTCGCAAGAAGCAAAGAAAGTGTCAGGAGCAGTCCCTTTTTCGGTAGGGTTTGCGCTGAAAAACGAGAGGGTATGTCAATCGATACCTTTCCGCAAGATAAAGCAAGGTCAGGAGTTTGCCTCGTGCGGAGGGTTGTCGCGAAACAAGGGGCGTGTCATGTCAATACGATACCGTCGCAAGCAGCAAAGCAATGCAGGAGATTGCTCTTGTGCGGTACGGGTTGCGCTAAAACAAAGAACTGTAGTCAAAACGATACGTCGCAAGCACCCAAAGCATGTCAGGGTTCTGTGCGGTCGGTTGTCGCTGAAACAACGACACGTGTCATTCAATACGATACGTCGCAAGCATGCAAAGCAATGTCAGGGAGCATTGTCTCTCTGTGCGGTACGGGTTGTCGCCAGTGGCGTAGCAACATTTCCTGGCCCCCCCGCGACTTGCGCGAAATAGCTGGGGTCTGGGGCGAAGCCCCAGCCGCCGGAGGCATTTACACCGTAGGTGAAAAATTTTTGGGCCCTACATTATGTTTGATGGCCTAAAACGCGATTTCGATGACATCCCTAATACATTTATTTACTAAAACCATTATGTTATATTAATAATATCAACACCAATAATAATAAATGAAAACACCCCAGAAAATACACATTTTTAAACTTGCATACATTTACGTACAAACACCAATCAACAAATCTAACGACAAAAATTACAGTGGATGGATTACTTGCATCACTTCTAAATAAAAATATAAAAAATAATCACTTAGCTACTTATGTAATACTGATGGTGTTGATGATGTCGACTAAAATGGGTGTGAAGTCATTGTCATAGGATCACTTGAAGTGTGAATGAAATGTCAATGAAACTAATAATTGCATGCCATCATCGAAACATCCCTCTGTCAGACAACAGAAGGGTTGTCATGATTTATTAGTGTAATGGACCGCGTTATATACTATGTGAAATGAGATTTCTCTGAAAAGGCATTTGTAAATATCCCCGTTCAAAAGAATCTGGAAATTGGAATCTTACTAATACGACCCAGTTCCTTTATAAAATTAAAAAAAGATTGACAGAACTGACAGTAGTCATGTCACAGATGATGGCCACTGTTCAACTCGTGTGATTTACAAAATTGTGCAAAATTGTTAGAGGTGTGCATTTTTGAAGTTAATATGTGCAAAATAAGTTATCACGGTTCATTCTTCTCTTTTGTCAACTTGAACTATTTTTTTTTTTACAAAAGATGTAATTTTGGGGGTAGTTCTGCGAGAGATTTTTTACTTCAAAATTAATTTCGAAAGATGAAGGGCCCTCTGTAGCCTGACTGGGGCCCGGGCCCCAGTCAGGCCAGGGCCCCCCGCAGTCGCGGGGGCTGCGGGGGCGGTAGCTACGCCACTGGTGTCGCTGAAATAACGAGACGTGTCATGTCAGTACGATACCGTCCGCAAGCATGCAAAGCAATGTCAGGAGCATTGTCTCTCTGTGCGGTACGGGTTGTCGCTGAAACAACGAGACGTGTCATGTCAATACGATACCGTCCGCAAGCATGCAAAGCAATGTCAGGAGCATTGTCTCTCTGTGCGGTACGGGTTGTCGCTGAAACAACGACACGTGTCATGTCAATACGATACCGTCCGCAAGCATGCAAAGCAATGTCAGGAGATTGTCTCTCTGTGCGGTACGGGTTGTCGCTGAAATAACGACACGTGTCATGTCAATACGATACCGTCCGCAAAGCATGCGAAGCAATGTCAGGAGCATTGTCTCTCTGTGCGGTACGGGTTGTCGCTGAAATAACGACACGTGTCATGTCAATACGATACCGTCCGCAAGCATGCAAAGCAATGTCAGGAGCATTGTCTCTCTGTGCGGTACGGGTTGTCGCCAGTGGCGTAGCAACATTTCCCTGGGCCCCCCCGCGACTTGCGCGAAATAGCTGGGGTCTGGGCGAAGCCCCAGCCGCCGGAGGCATTTACACCGTAGGTGAAAATTTTTGGGCCCTACATTATGTTTGATGGCCTAAAACGCGATTTCGATGACATCCCTAATACATTTATTTACTTAAACCATTATGTTATATTAACAATATCAACACCAATAATGATAAATGGAAACACCCCAGAAAATACACATTTTTAAACTTGCATACATTTACGTACACACACCAATCAACAAATCTAACGACAAAAATTACAGTGGATGGATTACTTGCATCACTTTTAAATAAAAATATAAAAAATAATCACTTACCTACTTATGATAATACTGATGGTGTTGATGATGTCGACTAAAATGGGTGTGAAGTCATTGTCATAGGATCACTTGAAGTGTGAATGAAATGTCAATGAACTAATAATTGCATGCCATCATCGAAACATCCCTCTGTCAGACAACAGAAGGGTTGTCATGATTTATTAGTGTAATGGACCACGTTATATACTATGTGAAATGAGATTTCTCTGAAAAGGCATTTTGTAAATATCCCCGTTCAAAAGAATCTGGAATTGGAATCTTACTAATACGACCCAGTTCTTTATAAAATTAAAAAAAAGATTGACAGAACTGACAGTAGTCATGTCACAGATGATTGGCCATGTTCAACTCGTGTGATTTTACAAAATTGTGCAAATTGTTTAGAGGTGTGCATTTTTGAAGTTAATATGTGCAAAATAAGTTATCACGGTTCATTCTTCTCTTTTGTCAACTTGAACTAATTTTTTTTTTTACAAAAGATGTAATTTTGGGGGTAAGTTCTGCGAGAGATTTTTTACTTCAAAATTAATTTCGAAAGATGAAGGGGCCCTCTGTAGCCTGACTGGGGCCCCGGGCCCCAGTCAGGCCAGGGCCCCCTCGCAGTCGCGGGGGCTGCGGGGGCGGTAGCTACGCCACTGGTTGTCGCTGAAATAACGACACGTGGCATGTCAATACGATACCGTCCGCAAGCATGCGAAGCAATGTCAGGAGCATTGTCTCTCTGTGCGGTACGGGTTGTCGCTGAAACAACGAGACGTGTCATGTCAATACGATACCGTCCGCAAGCATGCAAAGCAATGTCAGGAGCATTGTCTCTCTGTGCGGTACGGGTTGTCGCTGAAATAACGACACGTGGCATGTCAATACGATACCGTCCGCAAGCATGCAAAGCAATGTCAGGAGCATTGTCTCTCTGTGCGGTTACGGGTTGTCGCTGAATAACGAGACGTGTCATGTCAGTACGATACCGTCCGCAAGCATGCGAAGCAATGTCAGGAGCATTGTCTCTCTGTGCGGTACGGGTTGTCGCTGAAACAACGAGACGTGTCATGTCAATACGATACCGTCCGCAAGCAGGAGCAATGTCAGGAGCATTGTCTCTCTGTGCGGTACGGGTTGTCGCTGAAACAACGACACGTGCATGTCAGTACGATACCGTCAAGCATGCAAAGCAATGTCAGGAGCATGTCTCTCTGTGCCGGTACGGGTGTCGCTGAAACAACGACACGTGGCATGTCAATACGATACGTCCGCAAGCATGCAAAGCAAGTGCCAGGAGCATGTCTCTCTGTGCGGTACGGGTTGTCGCCAGTGGCGTAGCAACATTTCCTGGCCCCCCCGCGACTTGCGCGAAATAGCTGGGGTCGGGGCGAAGCCCAGCCGCCGGAGGCATTTACACCGTAGGTGAAAAATTTTTGAGGCCCTACATTATGTTTGATGGCCTAAAAACGCGATTTCGATGACATCCCTATACCATTTATTACTTAAACCATTATGTTATATGTAATAATATCAACACCAATAATGATAAATGGAAACACCCCAGAAAATACACATTTTTAAACTTGCATACATTTACGTACACACACCAATCAACAAATCTAACGACAAAAATTACAGTGGATGGATTACTTGCATCACTTTTAAATAAAAATATAAAAAATAATCACTTACCTACTTATGATAATACTGATGGTGTTGATGATGTCGACTAAAATGGGTGTTAAGTCATTGTCATAGGATCACTTGAAGTGTGAATGAAATGTCAATGAACTAATAATTGCATGCCATCATCGAAACATCCCTCTGTCAGACAACAGAAGGGTTGTCATGATTTATTAGTGTAATGGACCACGTTATATACTATGTGAAATGAGATTTCTCTGAAAAGGCATTTTGTAAATATCCCCGTTCAAAAGAATCTGGAATTGGAATCTTACTAATACGACCCAGTTCTTTATAAAATTAAAAAAAGATTGACAGAACTGACAGTAGTCATGTCACAGATGATTGGCCATGTTCAACTCGTGTGATTTTACAAAATTGTGCAAATTGTTTAGAGGTGTGCATTTTTGAAGTTAATATGTGCAAAATAAGTTATCACGATTCATTCTTCTCTTTTGTCAACTTGAACTATTTTTTTTTTTACAAAAGATGTAATTTTGGGGGTAAGTTCTGCGAGAGATTTTTACTTCAAAATTAATTTCGAAAGATGAAGGGGCCCTCTGTAGCCTGACTGGGGCCCCGGGCCCCAGTCAGGCCAGGGCCCCCCGCAGTCGCGGGGGCTGCGGGGCGGTAGCTACGCCACTGGTTGTCGCTGAAATAACGAGACGTGTCATGTCAATACGATACCGTCGCAAGCATGCAAAGCAATGTCAGGAGCATTGTCTCTCTGTGCGGTACGGGTTGTCGCTGAAACAACGACACGTGGCATGTCAGTACGATACCGTCCGCAAGCATGCAAAGCAATGTCAGGAGCATTGTCTCTCTGTGCGGTACGGTTGTCGCTGAAACAACGAGACGTGTCATGTCAGTACGATACCGTCCGCAAGCATGCAAAGCAAGTGTCAGGAGCATTGTCTCTCTGTGCGGTACGGGTTGTCGCTGAAACAACGACACGTGGCATGTCAATACGATACCGTCCGCAAGCATGCAAAGCAATGTCAGGAGCATTGTCTCTCTGTGCGGTACGGGTTGTCGCTGAAACAACGACACGTGGCATTGTCAATACGATACCGTGCGCAAGCATGCAAAGCAAGTGTCAGGAGCATTGTCTCTCTGTGCGGTACGGGTTGTCGCTGAAACAACGACACGTGTCATGTCAATACGATACCGTCCGCAAGCATGCAAAGCAAGTGTCAGGAGCATTGTCTCTCTGTGCGGTACGGGTTGTCGCTGAAACAACGAGACGTGTCATGTCAATACGATACCGTGCGCAAGCATGCAAAGCAATGTCAGGAGCATTGTCTCTCTGTGCGGTACGGGTTGTCGCTGAAAAACGACACGTGGCATGTCAATACGATACCGTCCGCAAGCATGCGAAGCAAGTGTCAGGAGCATTGTCTCTCTGTGGTTAAGAGCGTTCACCACCTGCGTTTTAGGCAATTTTCTGTTTGCTCAGCTGAATGACATCACAGTTGTTAGAAATTTTGAACATATCTCAAGAAAGTGGAAATAACGGTTTCTATAGTAACACTAACACCTTCCTAAAAATTGTTTTGAAATAATTTATAAAGAATAAATTAGATTTCACGAATTTCAATTTTGTTAGAAAGTCCTAGATTGACGATATTCGTGATTTTTTTCTGGCTTTTGAAAATCTATGACTGTAGGAACGTCCATGTATGCTTTATTGACAAGTTGGCAAAATTGTATATACGTAGGATGCTTTTTGGCCGAGCAAACCGCTATTTACTGTCAAAAGGGTGGTGAACCCTCTTAAGGCTATTCCAGAGCACTCTTGCCGATATTTTAAAAGTTTACGGAAGGTTGGATGAAGGATGAACTTGAATAAAAAAGGGGGGAAAATAACTTTTTTCGACAGGACAAAAGCTCCATTTTGGTCATTATAATATGCAAATTTTGGGTCAATAAGATAATGAAAGTTCTGTGCAATACTTAATTCTAAGCTTTGACTTTTTTTATTGTTTCAACACACTTTTTTCTCTGGACTGAGTACAAGGGATAGCAATTTTATGAAATAACGTTTGATATACGATTTTTTTCGTTCTCCGGTGCAAAACTCTTATTTGTGTCATATGACAAAAAAATCGCACATCGAACATTATATTTTCAGAAAATTATTTTCCCTTATACTCAGTCCAGAGACAAAGGTGTGTTCAAACAAAAAAATCATAGCTCAAAATTAAATATTGCACCTAGAACTTTCATTTTCTTATTGACCCAAAATTGCAAATACTGGCCAAAATGGAGCTTTTGTCCCATCCAAAAAATATGTTAATTTTGTCATCTTTTTTTATTCAGTTCCTCTTTCATTCAACTAACTTGCAGTCATTTTCCTTCGACTTTCAAAATATCGGTAAGAGTGCTCCGAATAGCCTTAATTCACAAATACTGGAGAGAAAAAAGTTGAAAAAAAAGAAAAAGTGACCTTAATTGCCATCTGCAAGATATTGTTTTACCGAGTAGACTAGTCAAATTACATAAATTGGACACAAAATTAAAAATATTTCCCAAGATTTCTTAGTAGCTAAGACTGAGCTTGCTCTTTTGTAAAGAAAATATCAACACAAAACCATTCTTTTCATCTAAATTAGCGAAAATGTGATATTGCAGATCTAATGTCATTTCCAGAATTTAATTTTATTACCTTGTTAGGTGGACCACAACTAAAGTGCATGCGCTCAGGTGTTGAGGTTACCAATATCATTACCACATTTTGCATGAATGTTAATATATCATTTTGTATTGATGTCAACACTCAAATTCGAAATTTCTCTTTAAATCGTTTATCTTACGATTGGCAAGATTAACCTGTCTTCAAATTAATTTACTTTATTAAAGGATCAAAACTTTTGCGTTTGCGTGGAAAAAATACCCAAAGTTCACAAAAATCGAGGTAATTATGGAAATTTCACAGATTTCGTATTCAAAATCTTTTAGCTAATAGAGGATAGCGCGTACACGGATCTCATGTATTGATTCTTTATCAATGTTACGTGATATATGATAAAAATATGAAAGGAAAAACAAAAACAAAAAAGCTGAAAGCTGAAAGTTTAACTCGTCTCCGCGCCAGCCTCAGCGATCCTATAAGAACGAAGCTACGCATTACGCATAAGTTGATGATATTTGAACGAAAGTAATCCGTAACAGAGCGAGACGATGTAAATGGAATATTAATGGAAATGCGTTTTCTGTTCATTGACTGTAGTTACAAAGTTTTAAAATAACGATAATGAACCTTTTTTGCATGCCATGTCCAAAGCAGGCGAGATGCTCATTAGTCATTACAGATGCAGATGAGATCAAGGAAACTTGGAAAGAGTAGGTCTATTTCAATCAATTTCTGAATGCGGGAGCAGAAGCAGAAGACAGAGATGTAGAGTTGGAAGGGGTGAGGGAAGAAGCAGATGAGAATGGACCAACCTGGCAAGAAGTGGAGATGGCATTAAAAAGGATGAAGAAAGGGAAGACTGCAGAAGTTGACGAACTCTGGTGGAAATGATCAAAGCTGGGGCCCCAGTTGTTATGCATTGGCTATACAGAGTAATCAGAGTGGTATGGTAAGAAAAGAAGGTGCAGAGAGATTGGGAGAAAGGAGTGAGTGTACCAATATACAAGAAAGGAGATAGAAAGAAGTGTGGCAACTACAGAGGCATTACTCTACTATGTCATACATAAAAGATATACGAAAGGAGACAGAAGGATGAGAGTAGAGGTGGACCATATGCTGAATGAAGAACAATATGGGTTTAGATGGGGAAGATCGACAATACACCCGATATTTGTACTTCGACAAGCTATGGAAAAAAGTTGGGAGCTGGGTAGAAAAATGAGTATGGTCTTTCTAGACATCGAAAAGGCGTATGATAGTGTGCCAAGGAATGTAGTGTGGGAAAACTTGAAAAGAAAAGGAGTGGACAAAGGACTGATAGACAGGTTTAGAAGTATGTACATAGTATGAGAAAGCTATGTAAAAACACAGTTTGGGCTGTCAGGGTGGTTCCAAATAACACAAGGGCTGAGGCAGGGAAGTGTGGTGTCGCCACTGCTATTTATAATAGTGATGGATGACATCCACAACAAGGTAAAGATGGAGAAAACGGAGGAGGTAGAGGTTACGTTGTTTGCCGATAATTTCGTTTCGTGGCGTGGTCAGAGTATGAGGAGGTACTCCAGAGATACACAGACCTGTGGAAGAGGCACATTGAAGAGGCCGACATGAAAGGAACTATCATGCAGAAATCAAGATTGGAGAACATCAGAGAGATGCATGAGGTTTTTTGGGTGACAAATTAGGTGACAGGATGGGAAGGACACGGCTGAGATGGTTTGGGCATATGAAACAAATGACGGACGAGAGGATGCCCAGGAGAATGTATGAGAAAAGGATCGAAGGAAGAAGAAGATGGATGAGACCAAGGAAGAGATGGAAGGAGACTATAGCAAGAGACCTACATACTAGAGGAGAGAGCTGGGAGCATCTAGCAGCTAGACACGATAGTGGGAGGATAGAAAGAAGTGGAAAAATTTGGTTGCGGAACCCAAGCTGACCCTGCCAGAAGTAGGAAGCGGCGATGGATAATGATGATGATGTCCAAAGCAGGCGAGAGGGGTCAAGTGAAATGTTCACCGTAAATACCTATCTATATTATAAGATTAACTACTATAGGGTATGTTCTTAAAGTATCTTGGATAATCTAAAGAAGCCCAATCTTAATTTGACAACCAAATTAATATAGCCTGGTGGAGTCTATGGCAAAGCTTAAAAAATTACCGATGGAACTTGTATGATGGATGCAGGATGACATGGTTTATAACTTGTGCAATTGTTTCCCCGATATAGTCAGGCGGCATACCTTGGAGAATACTTCAATTTTAGTATAAAAGCATGAAATTTGGCATGATGATCGGACATACCCTACTGATGATTTAAGGAAATGGAGCTAATCGAAAATTTACCCAGGGACCCCTCAAATCAAAGATGGCGTCCAAACATGGCCTAATTTAAAATAATTATGGTCCTATGTTATTCATTTTCACTTGACGCACGTACTTTCAAGTACTGAATATAAATTTGAGGTTCAAATTAACTATTTTTAATCAGAAACCTCTCAAAATTAAAGATGGCGACCAAAAAATCAGTTTGTCATTTATTAACGGATTTGATTGAATTTCGTTGAGTTGAGCTGCTGAGTATCATTTTGAGGTAAAAAATATGTTTTGTGACATTTATTGGTCACATAACCTAGAAAAAGTTTGAAAAAGGACGAAACAAGATTTTGTATTGTAATGTGATTATTTACTTATCACTGGTAGCCAAACCTGATAAGAAACACACTAGTACGTATTTAACATTAATTAGTGTTTGCTAAATACGTACTGGTAGCCAAACCTGATAAAAACACACTAGTACGTATTTAGCAAACACTAATTAATGTGTAATTAATAAATACGTACTAGTGTGTTTTTATCAGGTTTGGCTACCAGTGATAAGTAAATAATCACATTACAAAATCTTGTTTCGTCTTTTTTCAAACTTTTTCTAGGTTATGTGACCAATAAATGTCACAAAACATATTTTTACCTCAAAATGATACTCAGCAGCTCAACATACGTGTAGAAACCGAAATTCAATCAAATCCGTTAATAAATGACAACTGATTTTTTGGCCGCCATCTTTAATTTTGAGAGTTTCTGATTAAAAACAGTTAATTTGAACCTCAAAATTTATATTCAGTACTTGAAAGTACGTGCGTAAAGTGAAAATGAATAACATAGAATCATAATTTTAAAAAATTAGGCCATGTTTGGACGCCATCTTTGATTTGAGGGATTCCTGGGTAAATTTTCAATTGGCTCCATTTCCTTAAATCATCAGTAGGGTATGTCCGATCATCGTGCCAAATTTCATGCTTTTATACTAAAATTGAAGTATTCCGTGGATATCTCCAGGTATGCCGCCTGACTAATAGATCATTTAACAACATCACAAGTTCATGGATACAGAGGTTAGTCTTTACAATTGTTTGTAATTAATCACCTTGTGTAGAGGAAGTATCTGATGTCCGTGTCTGGACATGATGTACCCCTCTTCAGCACACACTTCCAGTAGCGCACGTCGAACATGTTCATGAGCACAGTACCCAGACATCCTGAAACAGAGGGCATGACGTCAAGGTTAAGCTTTTAACTTCATTTTTATTATCAAGTCGATTTATAGTTTTAATTACATCTGTTAAAACTTTAAGTATAATGTCGAATATTGTTTTATGGTTATAGGCTGTAAAAAATGCGTTGTTTGTTAAAGGCCGGCATGCATAAATCAGTAGTTTTTAATATATAAGGTTAGTTTAAATGATCTTATTATAGAGTGGGGAGCCAATAGGTATTGCAAAGAAGAGGTTGAACTGGACAGATTGGAATAAGCTGGAAAAGTGTGAACAACAAGGGAGCGAGCGAGTGTGAGTGAGGAATAAGAGAGACAGAACTCTGGGAAGTTTTCGCACTCGTGAGTCGTGACTCGTGATAGTATGATGCGTTCCTTACAGTTTCACTGCACTAGCATAATAAAAACGTGCATATATAAAATAAACAAGGACATAATATAGATGTACCAATTGTACGCAATTTGTTTATAATCTTCTTGTACGACCATACCATGTTGATTATTGCGTAGCGAGGGCGAGGCTAGCCCCACCAAGAGAGATTTACATAACCCGGCACCTCCACCAACAAGGAGGTCTTACGCTGGACTACAAAGTGGTTCAATTATATACTTTTATCCTTCGACTATCTATTGCTTTTTTATTTTTATTATTATTATTATTATTATTATTATTATTATTATGATTATTATTATTATTATTATTATTATTATTATTATTATGATACACTTACAAGCCTATATGCATGAATGAGTAATACTAGGAAAACGCTTAAGTCCCGCCACGTTGATGGATGAGCGTTTTTGTAAGTTTTTACTTTGCGTGAGAACACTTTTCCTTTGCAATTGCTTTTTGAATGCATTGTAGGTGATTGTTGTCAAGTTTCTATTGTTACCTGTTAATTGTTATTATAAACCTAAAAAAAAAAATTAAAACCTTTATTCCGTGGATTCTAGCAAACTTTTTCAAATTTTTCTCTCAGAAAGCAATACATCACCATTACCTTAATGTCCCATGTAAAATATGAACGTTGTAGCCCCACCCGTCTGGTCAGAATCGGCCCTAATGTCACGAAAATATCGCACTAAAAATCGAAAAAAATCGTAAAAGAACGATATTCATGAGAAATATTTCGTCGATTGTACCCAAAAACGTGGCAGGTCTAAGTTCAGAGATCTCGAAGGTCTCCAAAAAATTTCATCGCAATTGGAATATCGGTTTAGCCGGAATCGTGTTAACAAACACTCAAAAATACAAACAGAAAAAACAAGAAAAACGAAAAAAAATCGTAAAGAAGCGATTTTCATGAGAAATAATTTTTCGATTGCGCTCAAAAAAGTGGCAGTTCTAAGTTCAGAGATTTCAAAGGTCTCCTGAAAATTTCATCGCAATTGGAGTATCGGTTTAGCCGGAATCGTGTTAACAAACACACAAAAATACAAACAAAAACAAAAAAGAAAAACAAAAAAAATCGTAAAATTGCGATTTTTAAGAGAAATAATATTTTCATCGATTTTTCGTACGGTGCAGTTCTAAGTTCAGAGATTTCGAAGGTCTCCATAAAATTTCATCGCAATCGGAGTATCGGTTTAGCCGGAATCGTGTTCACAGACACAAAAATCCAAAAAAAAAAACATTACGGATTTTTTTCTCCAGTGTAGTGAAATGGAATCTTCGCTTCGCTCGCTACGCTCATCCAACTAAATTCTAATTATAATGGTGTTAACAATGTATGAACTGTGTATTATAATAAGTTGCAAACCAGCTCAAAACTTATATCACAATTATTATTCACAAAGGAACGCATGGCAAATATGCCTAAGATATTCGAAGTAACAAATCAAAGGAAAAAGACAAAACATTTCGGCCTAACCATAGAGTACGCAGGACAAATAAATGTGTCATTACTGCAGCAGGCAACAAAACGGACAATACAATAAACAGGACACGAATTGGCCACATAAAATAAGAAATTAGTAACGAGGAATGACCATTTAAACAAGTTATTATGATATTTCAATATACAAATAATGGGACATTTCACTATTGTACCGTTAAACTTCAAAATTGTAACATTTTACCAGCTTTACATCAGTCTTTATGATATATACTGCTGTAAAGCAGTTTTTTAAAACATATTATGACTATTAGTTTAATAAATATTCAAAGAAATGTCTAGTACGATGTATTCCGTTTACACTTAGTGAGCAAACATTTTCTCGTTGGCAGTATACAACACTGCAGTGCATACGTGTTTATTTTGTTGCATTTCAGTTTGTTACGAGTATGATCAACAACAACAAGCTCCTAATGTATTAAGTACATACTATACATGTGCTAATGAACGCTGAGACGACATTGCTTTGTGTGCTAGAGTAAATATTGTGTTACGTTTGAGATGAGCGCGAGGCAGCAACGCAAACACTGTCTAACAATTGCTCGACACGTGCCACTCACAATGTCCTCAAAGCCTTCGTAAATAGTAAAAGTGAGCGAACTTACGATTCTAAACCGAAATCGATCATTTCTTTAATAACGAAGAATCGTCACGATTAGATAGATTAGAGCCGATATTTCGTTGTTTTTGTGACTATTTATATTTACAATGAAGGATCCATCGAAATATACTAAGCAAATTTTCACTAAAAATAGGCTATATTACGCAATATTTCATGGTTTCGTATTTTGTGGCAATGATTTTTTAACTATGAAAATTAAAATCTAAACAAATCTAGATTTAATAAAATTTAATCGTACTTATCGGGATTTTGCCTCCAAAATCGAATTAATTTACGATTAACGGCCAACGATTGTAAATCGATTATTCATAATGGTCCACATTACAAATAATACTAAACCGTATCGATTGTCTCACTTTAATTGTTACAGAGGCTATAACTCCGCGCGTCAGGACGCAGATCCGAACAGTGAAACCAATCTATGGCGAAACTTATGAAACAAACGCAAGAAAATTGCGTTTCTATAGTCGTCATCTCAAAAACAATATTAACGCCAAAAACAGATAATTGCGATTTGATAGGAGCTAAATGCTGTTTTCAAAAACCAGATATCACTTTAGGATCCCGTTCAGATTATAAGAAACGACTTCTTCTTTAAGTTAGTCTTTAGTAGTCTGTACACGAAACTGCATAGGCCTATAGCTATTTACGACTTATACGCGTTGTTTTTTAATACTGTGAGATTACAAAACACTATATCAAAGTGAATAAAGGCAGAAGCGTAACTCCCTATGGTGCAAGGCCCCGCGACCCTCGAATTGCAACAACAAATTTTGGGATTAGTGAGGCTTGCAGTTTTGAATACAAAAGGTGAGAGATCAAGCAAACACTAACAATGATTTATCATTTGGAAGATTTTTCCTCATCCAACGTTCAACGAGAAAGACTTTTTTTAGCAATCCCGAATTTGGTGTATAGGCGTTGGGTGTGAGAATGACAGTAGGCCCTTCCCTTACACATACAATACAAAATAGGTCTAGGATTAGGAATAGCACAACGTATAATCTAAAATTTATGGAAATCAATCCAGAAATTACAAAATCCATCTTAGTGGGGTATCGAACACTGGTCTCCCAATGGCGTGCTTTTTCATTATTATTTCTGGATTGATTTCCATAAAATCAATGTCACCTACGGGACTGTTTCCCGATCAATGAAATTGAGAAATATAATTTAAATTTAAAACTTTAAAAAATTAACAGACAACGTGGCAAATGTAAGTTATGTAAAGTGTCTGAAATATTGACTATCTTACAGTCTTACTCTAGACTACTTAAAATGAGAGGGTCCAAAAATCCAACTTGCATACGGGCCCCGTCATATTGAGTTACGCCATGCACTGACTAAAGGAACCGTTATAGCACACATGTTCCTAGGGTTTCTCCTATAATTTCAAATTTGTAAATACTTTTATGCCACTCCACACTCCCTTTGTTTTCTCTTCTAGTGCCTAACCTCATTCGCCTCCACACAACAGCTCTGATTGTTAGTGCACGCTGTAGTTTCACAGCACCGCAACAGAGGTGCTAATGCTTCCGACCAGCTCTCGGTAGTAAATTAACAAACACGGACGGTTTCCTGATTGTTTCCCGACACGAATACCTCGGGTCGGATGAGACGACGAAACCACAATTATTTCCTGCCATCTCAGATGTGTCTTGCACGTCAGGCGTATCCCAAGTGATCACCAAAACACGATTTCCAGAATATACATAAAACAGTAGTCTTTAGAGGATATAGTTGCAAAAATCCTTGAGCAAGCCATCCAAACTTGGGATTTACCTACTTCCTATTTCCACTGCTTTATAGGAAGGGTAGCATGACTGACAAGCACGGTTGTGGGATTGCTCAAAATAGGGAGCGAAGCTACTTAATCAACATATTGTCGTCGTAAGGCACACAGATAAACCCTCATCCAGCGTTGTTCTCTTTTAGGGGTTGAACCGGGTTAAAAAATATCCCATTTTCAGGAGGATCCCCATTATCCTGACCCTCAAGGTCACCAAAACCAATCTGTATCATCCTTGTTAAAGGGCAATGTCAACAAGAGCACGCATGCCAATCAGACGTCATGTTCGGTTTTATCGTGATTCGAGAGACGTGACACACGCACGGATGGGAGCTCTTCCTAATACGCAATCTTGCATGTTGGAAAATAAGGGTAAAGACACTTATTTTCAATGCCAACAACTTTGGGAACAATATATTAAATAATCACTAACAAATTTACTAAGTACTTTAAATCATCTAAGTAATATTTTATCAATGTGAGATAGAAAAGCGCAAAAACTGCTCGGCCACCTGTGCTTGTTATGTTATTATATTATTAAAATTATAATAATTAATTCATATTATTTATAATATAGAAGGAATTCCATAGGAATTTAAAGAATAATCCATTCCATAGGGCTACTAAGAATAAAAGCTATATGGCTTATGGATGGGGTCGACTGCCGATGATGTGCACGCTAAAATCGCGACGATAAGCAAAGAGGTGTGACATACACTCACGAAGGTTGGGTGTAGGACACTTCGTAACATAGACAAGTCCATGCTGTCGAGACCACGCCACCGGCGACTCATGTATACCTCCTGGTTCTCAGTCACTGTGTGGTGCACTGATACTACAATAAGAACGCCCGGTGTAGGTACACATAGGTTCAAACCAGTGCGACCCTCTTTAGGTGACCAACTATGTCCAAGAGCTGTTGAGGCGTCGGGAAAATCTTCAGTCAGGATTGCTGGTCTCGACGGGATTCGAACCCAACGCCTCCCAAATCAGTATCTCGCTGAATGCTTGATCCACCACTGTCGGTATAAGTAATAAGTGAGTGCGGACAGTCAGGAAGAGATGTTCAAGAACTGTTAGTAGGACTCAATCCCGAAGTCCGAGTAACCCTTGCCAGTGTCTGGTATGAACCAGCCCCTCCTGACCAGAGTCCCGCGTCTGCAGGACCTGCTACCTCTGACGGTGACCTCCACTCCGCTGTGCAGTTCATAGCGCCGTTGCCTCTGGGTATCCCACTCCCCT
>JAMZAV010006885.1:0-30399 GCA_024449915.1 Sweltsa coloradensis | reverse complement strand
CCCCCCCGGGCCCCCCTGGTGGCTTTTTTTTGGGGGGGGGGACTGGCTAGCTGTTCCCGTGGAGATTAATTTAGCCTACAAGAAACGTTAATCTTAGAACATGAATTTGGGACACACTTAGTGTACTTTAGACGCAGTGACTTTTGCTTTCAAACCAAAATGGGGTACAGGACCGGGAAATCTAAATTTGGATGATAATCAAAACGCGTAATTACCAAAGGCGTGGTAATTTGTAAAAACTTGAAATAAAAACATGCTATTAACCATTATAATATCTTGCGTCCAAAACACAAGGGCTATTTTTGGGGGATGACCATGGGCCCAAAAATGACAAAAAACATATCTAACTTTAAGAAATAAATCTTCAAAGAAAACGCTACAACTGAGATGTTTCAAACGTGGAATACATTTTGATATCTCTCATTCTTTACATTTTTGGGAATATGGAAAGAAAAATTTGGGGAAACGGGTACCGGAGAAAATCAAAATTATCAAAAGTAGGTAATTCCGTACTCTTATGAACAATACGCTATACTGAGTAAACGGTTTCATCTTAGAACTTTGAAACTTGGGCCACACTCAGATGTACCTCATAAAACCAAAACCGGCATTGGGACCAGGAAAATCAAAATCAAAACGCGTAATACTCAGGCGTAGAAATTTGTACAAGCTTGAAATTAAACATGCTCTTAACCATTATAAATATCTAGTGTTTAAAAACACAAGGGTATCTTTGGGGGGGCCGTGGGCCAAAAAAATGTCAAAAAACAACTTTGAACTTAACAAATTTAATCATTCAAAGTCCATCATTCACACCATGATAGAAAACAAACAACAAACAGATGTAATATCCAACCAAATACAAAAATTTGTAAAAAAAAAAACGGCAGCCAAGCTCTCCTTCAAAAGTGTTCGGCTGTGAATGCTGCGAGATATAGAAGTTGAGCCAAGCTTTTTATTCTTTCTCTCTAGTTTCGCTTTGAAAATAAGTAAGATCATTTCGCCTGTTGACGAGCGCCAAGCCAACGATTTTTGTGGTAAAAAAGTAA
Source organism: Sweltsa coloradensis (assembly GCA_024449915.1). Lineage (NCBI taxonomy): Eukaryota > Metazoa > Arthropoda > Insecta > Plecoptera > Chloroperlidae > Sweltsa > Sweltsa coloradensis. Next base: position 29,350 of record JAMZAV010006885.1, on the reverse strand, counting down.
AATTTTTAAACTCGAAATCATAAAAAAATGGTTTTGGCCATTGAATTTGGTTCTAGCCAAGAGCTTGAAATTTTTGTAGTATTGTTTCCTTTCGTTTTTCGAATCCCAGTCCAATTGTGGGGCATTTCTCTCGTTGCCACGGGTTTTGGGTTCAAATCCGGGTAAGACATGGTTCTTTTGTGGGCCCCAAGCACCAGAGTCTAGGGGGGAAGCCCCCTCACTGGTTGTGCTGTGTTGTGACTTTTTACCCTTCCTATCTCCAACCCTTTCTCTTAAGAATGAATGAAGAGGCACCCTTGCCCAGCAACAGCAGGGGGGGCAGCTTTTCTCCTTGTTGCCAAGGGTCCTGGTTCGAATCCGGGGTATGTCATGGATTTCTTGTCTCCCGAGCACCAGAGTTGGGAGGGAAGCCCCCTTACTGTTTGTGCTGACTGTGTGCCCCAGTATGAATGGTGTGTGAAGTAACCTTGCTGATGATGACAACATGCATGCAGAATTTGCTTCTTGTGTGGCCCTACCACAGGTTTGGATATGTGGTTTGTGATTTTTTGTTTGCATGTAGCTAGCTGATTTTTAGTGGCCACCATCCGCCTGATGAGTCCCAGAAGGACGAAACGCGTCGTGGATTAAGGTAACAAACAACTTTAAATTAACTGCAGTTGTCATCAGCAGGTGAAAAGTTTTGTCGCCCCCAGCCCTTCAGGGGCTGGGTTTTATGTTCTCTATGCTTTCCCATCCTGTCAACCCTTCTCCAGTCTATACTAAACTAGCCGATTGGCCTTTTCCTAATGGTAGTAAAAAAATACATAAATACATAATAAATCAAATATTACTATTCCAAACTTTGTTTAACTACACTGATCATTGTTTTTAAAACCCGCATCTATGTGATTAGTTTTATTTTTTTTCTCGATTTGGGGTTTGTCGGGAAACACTCCCGTAGGTGTAATTGTTATTATTTACTACAATCCAGAAATTAAAAATAACAAAAAAAAATGCGGGAGATCCGTGGTTCGATTCCCGGTTTTGGGGGGGACTTTTTTAAATTTCCCGAATTGTAGTAAATAATAGTTTTATTTAGTTTATCCCCCCCTTTGTAATTAGAAAATCAGTTTTTTTATAACTGAATAGGAAAGACGTAAAATAAATCAAATAAATAATATGTGAAGGTAGGTAGGGTGTCTACCTATATTTGCAATACACAGAGTAGAAATAGAAACATAATAGTAATTGTCATAAACATTTATAAAATAACAAAATATTGAATCTTTATTGACAAAGATTTTTTTAAGTTGTGTGTAGCAATAATCAACTATAAACGATGGGGGTCCCGACAGTGGCACCTTTAAATATGCTCGTATGTGACAGCGATTGTTCTTAGCTGAGCAAGGTCAAAGCGGTCGAGATTCGCTTGGTTATCGCTGGATAAGAGCCCGTTCTGCGCCGTAAGCGCACAGCCTGCAGAGGCGTCGGCGGTGAATACTGTCTCACAAACAGTGCAACAATCAATGCGACAAAGTTTACGTAAACGAAAAGTGTAAGACACAGTTTTGTAGAGTAAGCTTGTGCCCATCGATTGCTGCCACTCGTTATTTTTTTGGATTTTTTTGTGGCTTGTGATCAAGTTGAAAATGCGGTGTTACAATTTTTTGCGATTTTCTTCGATCAATTTTTAATGTTTTGCATATTAAATTTTACGAAAATACAAAATGCCATATCAATATAGGTACATACAATAGAATTACACATTCTAAAAAAAAAAAAATTAGGTCAATATGTTTGTAACTTTAGATGTATTAAGGTTCAAGTCTACCTTTTTTACCGCCGTGTCTTACTAATCTTCATATGGCATCTATACTGTTGCTTCAATTACCATGAGGTTTTGTGTTTCGTAGGCCTTCAGAAAACAGATGTCTGCATTGATGTCGGGTATTTAAATATTTAAATAAAATTTATTTGATAGTCGTAGCATCAATTAATGACAAATTCTAACTAGAAATTGCACACAGCAATAGTCCGGTGGGTAGGAGTAAAAACGTGGCTATTTGTGATACAAGCAAGCCGTTTTGCACACGTGCTTTATTTGTAAATTAAAGCATTTTTTCCGCAGTTCATTGTTTGCCGGTGATGTGGGGGGCGTGTGGGGGGTAAATTCAAAAAGGGGGTGTAACATTTTTTTTAAATAAATTGGTGGTCTATTTTTATGGTTTGAATGTCATTTTCACATATTTTTGGGACGGCAAATCGAATAAAAAACATTTCAAATTCGTTAGTCCAACCGTTTGGGTTCCATGGGCGCCATATTGGAAATTGCCCCCAAATACAATGTTGATACCCAAAGCATGTAAATATGGCATGCTTGGTAACAATTTTCCACTAAATCTTACTCCCCAAACACGCTGGTAGCACTTAAATTGTAATAGAACAAACGAAACTCTCAGAACCCCGCCATTTTGGTTATTGCGGGTACCGGTATAGGCACCAATTTGACCCTAAGCACGTAAATATGGCATGATTGGTATCAAATTCCACTAAATCGCACTCCCTGAACACGCAGGTAACACTAAAATTGTGATAAAACAAACTAAACTCTCAGAATCCTGCCATTTTTATTATTGTGGGTACCGGTAGGCACCAATTTGTGAGGTGAATAAACACATATGCATGTTTGGTGTCATTTTCGTGTATTTTCTGGTCAAGGATTATGATCTTTGTGTTGAAAAATGTATCAGAGGTAAGATCATCGTCCAATTTCTATAATTTGTCAATATTGTGTGCTTATTTTGTGAAGTGTGTCTATGAAATGTGAACAACATACACAGACATTTTACACTCAAACACCATTAGCTAGTTACTATTACTCGTTGCTAGTATATTTATTAAATAATCATCTATGTTTAATTCTAATCATCATCATTGCAGGTGTCTTAAGTTTGTCTTGTAAGTTTGTGTGTCTACTGCTGGAGTATAATTATAGTAATTTAAAATACTGTTCAATATTCTGTGTCCGATCAAAAGAGCTCTTAACTTAAATAAAACAATACAATACAATCCTTCTCCTCGGTAATACCAAAACCCTTATGCCTCGAGCTAAAAATGAAAAAAAGTTATTGTATGAGTATGAAAATGTGTTTCCCTTCATTCCAGTCAATAATCAAATTTGGACGCGGGTAACTCTTATTGCTGCAATCTTTAATCTTTGCAATTCTTGCAATAAGGTGTGCATCAAAAATCATTATCCGGCAACAGCACCGACGCGTCTCACAATCTTACAGGGTCACATAAAGCTCACGAACAAAATTACACCGAAGTAAAAGCAAAAGTTGATGCTATTACTCACTCAAAATCCTGAAGCTCTTCGACGCTGGACACTTTAGGTGGCCCTGAAGTGATCAGGCTGCTCTCTGATTTTGAAGATGAGACTGACGATGGCACTGTCAGTTATGGTGACACACACCACGAAAAATATTCAAGCTTCCATCATACGTTAAAATGGAAAAATGCGCTGCATTAAAGGACAGTTTCTTGCAATGTGATAATCTATCTCTGCACAAAGGCATGCAACTTATCAAACTAGTAGCGACAAGTCATGGTGGACGAAAGCATCGCAAACTTTACGGTGCTGAAGAAAAGGGCAAAGTTATGTTCAAGGACCGTCAAAGAGAAGGCAGGAGAAATAAAAATCCTTTTTTGATCATATCCAAAGATGTCAGACCAATATGTTGCGTCTAAAAAGAACCAAACCCAAGGCAAGAAGATTAAAGTGTTGCGGGAGCCACTACAATTGAGCATAAGACTTTTTATTATTGTTATGTCCCGTGATATTCAAATAGACGTTCTTTGAATATGAAAATGAGCATTGCCCTTCTTCTATTTGTCTCAATGGTGAAATGCGTGTTGGTGGGAAATCTCATTTAGTTGAGATACTTGAAAAAATTCGCTCCAAATGAGCTTTTTCAGCTAGGCCTACAGCAGTAAGGTTTTTATGGGGCAACACTGGTCCATTATCAAAAGCCACGTGCTGGTATTTTTACATTCATTGACTATGCCAGTCATCAACTGAGCTCGTATCTTCTACAAACATCTTAGAATCTTGGAGCAAGGCAGCTCGACATAACTTGGGACATTTACTCTCCAAACAGTGTCAAGAATGCGATTCGCGACTCACGAGGACAAGGCGTTCATCGTTAGGACCTCTCGAACAAGGGTATATGCTGTTTTTATTATTTTAAGTTTAGAATCAGGAAGTTCGTAGCTAGGTTCGGTTTGTTAATAAAGAGCATCAGTCCAAAAATTATTCATGTCGACGCTCCCGGGCAGTCACTTCAGCCGGGCTAAGGTCCGGAGTTCAAAGTTTTTATTTGCCAACTAAATCTTACTGTTTGTTTTACAGGATAAGTGCCCAATGATTGGGCTAATTATTTAAAAACAACGCAAGGAACAAGGAAGAACTATTACGCTCCCTTGCAAGTTTTATGTGGCTTGCAGATAGTTACTAACCTGGACGCGGTGATTTTAACAACCACTGGGTGTCCTTCTAAACTTGACCGGGTTTCGTGCGGCCTTACGGAGGAAGCCGATGGTCGCATGTTACTACACGTCAAAGATATGGTGTTACACGGAGCTAAGTCAGTTTTGATCCAGAGCTCTGACACTGATGTTGTTGTGTTCTCGGTCTCCTTCTTCCACACCTTGGAGTCCTTAGGCCAAAGCGAACTTTGGATACTTTTTGGCTGCGGCCCTCATCGTCACCACATAGCTGTACATACCATTGCACGGCTAAATACGGTGCCCTTATTGGCTTTCACATGTTTATAGGCAGTGACACAGTGTCGGTTTTTGCTTCGAAGGGAAAACGCACAGCCAGGAACGTGTTTAGAAACGAGAAGACAGTAGATGCGTTTAGAGTCATAGCATCTCTTGATGAAGTCGACAATACAGATTTTAGTCAACTACACAGACAGGGCTCAAGGAGTCAAGGGATGTTAGTGGAATTTAGTAATTGTATCATTTTCGTCGATATTGATAAGTTCCAGGGCCTGCAGTCTGATATAGGATTGATGCAATCCATCTATTGGCTATACCTCTTAAGCCTAGAGATTCCAGTTTTGAGAGAAGTATAACATAATCAATTGTTTCAAACGCCTTACTCAAGTCGTATCGAATATTCCAATAGCCAGGTCACCATGATCCGAGTGCCTTGTATAGTGCAGATAGGAACGAGAAGATGGCTGTCATGGTGGATTTTCCCTTCTGTAAACCGTGTTGATTGCTTCGAGAATATTTTGTTTAGAGAGGAAGGATGAGAGACGGGTGAACATGATTTTTTCGAATAAGTGTTAGGATCTCGGTTGTTTGCTTGTTGAGAGGTATAACTTTGGCCACTTTTGAGTTTGGAGGGGTCCCTGTGCAAAACAAGGCATTTATGATAAATGCTAGTGTGTGAGAGATGATGCTGCCACTTTTGTCAGCAAAGATCCAGGAACATTGTCTAGGCCTGCTGAAGGTTTGTTATTCAGTATTTGATTAAATGATATCGGCTTCTTCAAGATGGGTGGTTGGATGTAGAAATAATGAGTAAATTTTCTGTTTATCCTCGATGGCACCAGATAATATGTGTCCGAGGTCGGCTGTTTAGAGTAGAGTAGAGTAGAGTAGTTTATTCACCAATCGATACATACATAGTACATATAGTATAGGTTTTGTCAGTTAAGTAATAAAATAAAAACAGATACATAGCTCCTTCAATGAAGCCAAGGATATAATATTTAAATAAAACAAACATTACCAATGGGTTTACCACTTAAATTATACAAAATGATGTAGGCCTAGTAGAATAAATGTAGCACAAACAATATGAGTTAGGTTGATTACAAGAGATATGAATAAGCTGAAAGTTATTTGGATCCAGGTTTCACTGATAAGAATTCATATAGAGAGTAAAAGCTATTGCCTAAAAGGTACTTTTTGAGAGTACCAGCCTTAGAAGAACTCGTTGAGATTCCGAAGAAGAAGAAGAATTCCGCTCATGTTGACCGGGAGTTGATTCATGGGACTAGGTGCCATAGTTTTAGCATTGATAATCTGCCAAGTAGCCTTCGATATGTTATTTGTAGAAGATATAACATGATCATAATGGTATTGTTTGGCTCGTCTGAAATTAAGTGCATGGGATTTTTTTAATGTACGATATTCATGTTGTTCACATTGTAGACACTTAACAAAATAAGCAAACATTATTGACAAATTATAAAGAATGGACGATTATATTACCTATTTTACATTTTTCAACACAATATTTATAATCCTTGACCAAAAAATACACGAAAATGACACCAAACATGCATATGTGTCTATTCACCTCACAAATTGGTGCCTACCGGTACCCACAATAATGAAAATGGCGGGATTCTGAGAGTTAAGTTTGTTTTATCACAATTTTAGTGTTACCTGCGTGTTCAGGGAGTGCGATTTAGTGGAATTTGATACCAATCATGCCATATTTACGTGCTTAGGGTCAAATTGGTGCCTTTAGGGTACCCGCAAAAACCCAAAAGGGCGGGGTTCTGAGAGTTTCGTTTGTTCTATTAAAATTAAAGTGCTACCAGGTTTTTGGGGGAGAAAGTTTAGGGGAAATTGATACCAAAATGCCATTTTTCCCTTTTTGGGTATCAACATTGTTTTTTGGGGAAAATTTCCAAATGGCGCCTATGGAACCCAAAGGTTGGGATTACAATTTAAATTTTTTTTATTCGATTTGCCGTTCCAAAAATATGTAAAAAAAGACATTCGAACCCTAAAAATGACCAACAATTTATTTAAAAAAAATGTTACACCCCTTTTGGAATTTACCCCCCCCCGCCCCCCCAATCACCTGCAAACAATGAACTGGGGAAAAAAAAAATGCTTTAATTTACAAAAAAAACACGGGGGGCAAAACGGCTTGCTTGTATCACAAATAGCCACTTTTTTTACCTTTTTTCCTTGTACCCCCCAAGATAAATTAAGTATGCCCTTAATAACTAGTATTTAAAATTTCGAGTTTATCTTAAAATTAACGAATTAACCAAAATGTCGTGAAATAAATTAGTCTGATAGTCTGTTCTCTGTGAAGGATTGATGAACGTTACTTCGTCAGAAAGGGGCTGGACGAAGAAAATGTGTTCCGCTAGCCCCCCTACCCTACCCTACCCTTCTACGGACAATAGAAAACAGCCGAACTTCGAAGCCTCGGGCAAAAAAAGTGGTCGGTATTTGAAATTCCCCCATTTTTAAAACACGGGGTCAACAAACGGGTGTAAAACGAAGTATAGTTTCAAAGGGGTGAACTGATGGGCCTTCCAATCAAAAAAATCATATAGTCATGTGTCTAAAAAAAAACAATCCCCCAAATGTGCTTTAGGGGCTTTGTTTTTGAATGATGATTTGATGTTTGTTTTCGGATTATTCATCCTACATTATTAGCCCCAGGTTTATGATTTGACATCAACATCCAAAACCTAAAGCTGTTTTTTTGGCACACATGTAGCTTTTGTCATTTTTAAACGTCAGAGATTTCCCCAAAAGCACAGACGCTTGCTTCCTCGCTATCCCCCAAAAAGGGCTTAAGTCACAGTCACAAAAAAAATTTTTTGTCCCCCGAACCAACAGAGATATCTCTTGTTTTTTGTTTCAAAAAAATCGGGACTATGTATGTTTTTTGCTTAATACCCCAAAAACATATTTTATTACCTTTAATATAGTCACAAACCCAAAAATAGTGGGGTTTGTTTGTTTCGTCCCGTTTTTTGTTTGGTGAGTTCCGAAAAATTATCAAGACATAAAAATATGCGGGTTGTCTTGTAAAGCCACTTTTTCATTTTTACCCGGCGAGAAAATAAACGAGATTGCCCCCAAAAAAAGAAAAAGGTTTGCGCCATCAGCATGTACCCAAATAGTCCGGGGAACAAGCTGCACAACTGTAAAACATTTCAAAGCCAAAACCCCTACACCAAAATTTTAGGATTGGTAAAAGACATTTGAGAATGTTATTTTCACTTGGGACAGCTTGGTGCAAATAAATCACCTGTCATGGGTCTGAAGATGGCGCCAAAATAAATTTTTAAAATGCTCTAACTCAAGAAGTAAAAATTTAATTTTTAAAAAAATGGGGATTGTTTTTAAAGAGTTTTTAAGGGTCTACAAAAAATGTCAGCAGTTTTACCCCAAACAATAGTTTTTTAAATTTTATTATAAAAATTTACAAGTATTGAATTATAGCACTTTTCAATATAATATATAATAATGTAAAACTCGCTAGATTTCCAAGAAATTTTTACACTATATAAAATAAAGCAAAAAAATCCCAAAATTTTTATCCCGAAACGAATCCGGTAACTTTTTTTTTTAAAATTTAAATTTAAATTTTATTAATTAAAAACCCAATTAAAAATTTTTTTTATTCACGTACCAAATCACATAGTTACCACACAAGCCCAATATGACCACAATTAACCAAAAAAAAAAAGTTCCAAAAATTTTCCCAAACACTTTACTATTTAAACAATTAATTCAATTAATTAAAAAAAAAAATGTCATAAACTCGATTAATTTTGTAAAATTAAAAACAATGTGGTCGCCTTTGGTTCCCTTTAAAACTGTTTTTAAAACGAATAAATGTAATGAAAAAAAATTAATTAAATTAATTAATCGCCGAATTAATTACATTTAAAGGGTTTCACAGGATACAAATATCGGTTTCGATGCAGTGCCCCGCATTTTTGCTAGAAATCGGCCCCCAATGTCATATCGGCATAATTTTTTTTTTTTCTCTTTTTAGATAAAATTTACTAGAACTTATTTTTGTTATTTTGAAATGTACAAATAGGTCTTATAAAAAAATTTGGAACTTTGGGCAATATTTTTAAAATTTCCCTTACTTTAGAGCTTTATAAAAAAAAATTCAAAAATTTTTTTATGGAAAAAGTACAAAAAAAAAAAGTTTGAATTTTAACAATTTTCTTCAAATTAAAAAAAAATTATTAAAAAAGAATGTAGTTACCCAAACTACTGAAATAGGGAAAGCATGTTTTTCAGCTATTTTTTGGGCCTTTTCGGCCCCCGCAATGGCGCACTCTGGCGATACGACTTTTGAGGACAGGGGGGGTTTTTTATGTTTGAAAAAAAAAGATTTTTTTTGGCCATAATGAAATTGTTTAACTAAGCGAACACCACACAATGCATAGGCCCATAAAACGTATTTTTTTATAGAAACACGGTAAAAGATAAGAATTGGGAAATTTTGTTCAAGGTTTTGCTTCTCAACAGGGAAAAATTAATTTTTTTTAAGATGAGCCCAATGAAACACGTACATTGCAAAAACATAATAGGTCATATTTTTCTCGATGAAAACAATGCTAAAAATATGTAGTATGATTTACAATGGGCCCTCTGTTCATAATTAGATCACGCCGCACCCTGATGTGAAAATATAGTTATTTTAAAGAATGTATCGCAATTTTTGTAAAAAGGGGTACTAAAAAAATTAAAACTATTCAAAGATTCGAATTGAAAATGCCTCTTTTTGGCTCAAAACCCGGGATCATTTGGTTCTATAGGGCTTTTCTTTATTAGTCTGTTGGATGACCCACTCACAAAAACCTTTTTTATTATGGCAGAGCGCAGGAAAATCAAAAAAGTAAATTTGTTCCGTGGTGGTATAAAAATGAAATGTTTATTTGAAACAAGTCTTTTTTAATCGATTTAAAGTTCCGAGTTTTAGCATTTGATAAGGAAACATAATATAAAAATTTGTATAAACTAAGGTTAAACCCCGTCTTCCGTGTCTGAGCTGATGCTCCAACCAACTGAATTTGGATATGGCGTTATTAAATTGGGTTATAGTTTTTCTATTTTATTATTGTGTGTGATAGCTTAAAATCAATAATCATAGACAATACAGTAAAAACAAACGGGACGGTGCATACCCAGAAAAAATAAAATTTAATAAAGGACTACATCCAGGCTAAAAAATTAAAAATCCGTACCGTACAAGCGTATTCCATTGGTTATTCACTGTCCGCATTAAAATTTATCTTCTAGATTTAGAAAAGAAATGATCGCTGCATCAAATCACAGAAAAATTTTCCAGAAAAACGCATTAAATTAAAATTTTTCCCCCCTTCCCACGCCGGCCCAAATCTCGCCGAGGGGAACTCTCGGCCTTTCACGGGGTTTTTTTAAATCACTCCCGACGTTGTAAATGACAAATCATTGTTATTTTTTTACGTATTTTCCCAATCACTCACTAATTTTAAAGTGTTTAAATGTTATTTGTGTCAGCAATTATACATAAAAATTCTGAACAAAAACCATATTAAAGAACAACAAATCGCCCCTTTTCTGTAGTTTTGCACCTCATTTGAATACAATTTTTATTTTTCCTAGATTATACAAAAAACAGACAAAGACCCAAATTTTTTTTGGGGCATATGAAAACTTTAAAATACACTTTGGTTACTGCTCTCTTGAACCATTTAAATGGTGTTCCACTGCACTACGGGCATGCGTGGCGGGTTTTTCTTGCAGGCGTTGTTATGAACTATACAGAATTCTTGTTTGAGCCCCCACCGTTATGTATATGAGAGCAAACTTTTGGCTTTTACCACATTGACCCTGTAGTGGGCCCCATTGGGTGTTTTTAATTTTTGAAATCGTTCAATCATTGTCAATTTTTCAAAAATAGTCCATTCAGATAAAAATTAATGCAAAACCCAAACAAAAATCACATTAAAAAAAAATTCCGAAACAAAAATTTTTCGCCAAATTTGAGTAAAAACGTATTTACTTGGTGGACTATTACGCACGGATACTAAAATAAGATATCCGCATCCCGGGAAGGACGGTGCAGATTTAGACAATTTAGTAGTGGTTGTTTGCTACAATCATGCTTGGTTGACCAAAATGCAGGTTTATTTTTCATAGCAATTTAAAAGTTAACATGAGAACATGTTAATTTTTGGTAAAAAAGTTAATTTATTGTATGCATTCACTAAAAAAATTTTGAATCTTGAAATTGATAATTGATATATTTCAAAGGGGAAAGAATGTATAGGCTATCACAAAGCGACACACTTGTACTCCCCATCTACAAAAACAAAACAATCTAGAGGGATTGTATCTCAAAGAAAGGGGCCCAAACTTCTGATTATTCTATTGGCTCAAAATAAAAACATAACCACTTTTCCCGTTACTTCCGTTGCAAAAAATAGTCAAAATGTTCATTTTCAAATATTGTTTTAATTTCGTGCAATTCATAATGCCCACTATATGCACGTGCGGTCACGGGAAAGTGAAATTTTTGTATTAATTATAGTGTGGGAAATGAGATTAACAGATTAGAATGAAGACGAAGAAACGATTAAAATAAAGCAACACCCTCCTAAATTAGTTTTTAATTGAAGTCAATATCTCAATAATTGGGTTGTTGACAATCACGTAGCTCATACAAAATGCCAACGGAAGAATCAAATATAAACAATGCGAGTATAATTTTTTAAAAAAATAGGGCCAAAATTAAGTTCATGCTACTTTCCCGTTAATTGAATTATGAATTAAATTATATATATATACATATAACTGAGTGGGTAGACTCAAAATTATTTTTTTTTCTTTAAATTAATTGATTTAAGCACATGTTGTTGTAGAATGAGCGAAGCAGACTTCAATTTCACCGCCCCCCCCCCCCAAAAAAAGAAAAAAAAAAAAAAAATTAGTTCTATTTTTTTTTGGTTTGTTTGTTTTCTGTCTGTTTGTTTGCGCTCTACCGGGCAAACGTCATATGCGATCTTGATGAAATTTTGAGGCGACCTTCGAAATCTCTGAACTTAGACTTTCCACGTTTTTGGGTATAATCGAAGAAATATTTCTCATGAATATCGTACTTTTACGATTGTCAATAACAACAATTATTGAGATATAAGTAATTCTTCAATTAGTTAGTTAATTAATCGGTAAGTTATAGGAATTTTGTTTTGGGACATGACATTTTGGATTCATTGGCATTATGTCAGTAGAGTAGTATATTTTTATGACGATCGATCGAGTTTTAGGTATACATTACAATACATATGTCAAAAGTGGGATAATTTAACTTAAATGTAATTAATTTGGTGATTAATTAATTTAATTAATTATTTTTTTCATTACATTTATTCGTCTTAAAACTAGCTTTAAAATGATACCAAGGTCGACCACATTGTGTTAATTTTACAAAATTAATCGAGATTACTGTCATTATTTTTATTGGATGAGCGAAGCGAAGACTTCAATTTCACTGACCCCCCAAAAAATTTACCTCGGTTGTTTTTTTGTTTTTTGTTTGTTTTTCCGTCTGTTTGTTTTTCCGTCTGTTTGTTCGCTCTCTACCGGGCAAACGGCATATGCGATCTTGATGAAAATTTGACACGACCTTCGTTTTCTCTGAACTTAGACTTGCCACGTTTTTGGGTACAATCGAAGAAATATTTCTCATGAATATCGTACTTTTACGTTTTTTTTTTATTTTTAGTGCGATATTTTCGTGACATTTGGGCCGATTCTGACCAAACGGGTGGGGCTACAACGTTCATATTTCACATGGACATTAAGGTAATGGTGATGTATTGCTTTCTGAAAGAAAAAACTGAAAAAGTTAGCCAGAATCGAGAGAAATAAAGCTTTTAATATACGTTTTTTGACTTTTTGTGCGATATTTTCGTGCCATTTGGGCCAATTCTGAACAAACGGGTGAGGCTACAACGTTCATATTATACATGGACATTAAGGTTTTGGTGATGTAGTACCTTTTGAAAGAAAATGTTGAAAAAGTTAGCCAGAATCCATAGAAATATAGCTTTTAATGTAAGATTTTTACGTTAAATAATAACAAATTAACCAGAATCAATTGAAACTTGACAACAATCACCTACAATGCGTCGGGAGAAAAACAAAGCACTTGCAAAAGTAAAGATATCCCACGCAAACTAAAAACTTTAAAAAAGCTCATCCATCAACGCGGCGGGACTTTAGCGTTTTCCTAGTTAATTGAATTAATTGAATTAATAGTAAAGTGATTGGAAAAAATTTTTGGAACTTATTTTTTTTTGGTTCATTGTGGTCATATTGTTCTTGTGTGGTACACTATGTGATTGTGGTACGTGAATAATAAACTTTTAATTGGGATTTAATTAATGATTAATTAAATTAATTAATTAATAAAAAAGTTACCGGAATTTCGTTTCGGGACTAACAATTTTGGATTTATTGACGTTATTTTAGTATAGTGTAAAAATTTCTTGGCAATCTAGCGAGTTTTACATTATATATATATATATTGAAAAGTGCTATAATTGCAATACATTGTAATAATTTATAAATATAATTAAAACTATTGCATTTGCGGTAAAACTGCTGACATTTTTTGTAGAGCATTAAAAACTCACTAAAACAATACCCATTTTGTTTAAATCTGATGATTACTTCTTGAGTTACAGCAGTTTTAATAATTATTTTGGCGGCCATCTTCAGGACGCCATGACAGGTGACTTATTTGCTACCAAGCATGTCCCAAGTGAAAATAACATTCTCAAATATGTCTTTTACCAGATCCTAAATTTTGGTGTAGGTTTCCGGCTTTGAAATGTTTTTATAGTTGATGCAGCTTGTTCCACGGACTATTTGGCTACAGTGTCGATGCGCAACCGTTTGTCATTTTGGTCATATCTCAGTCAATTTTCATCGCACGGTAAAAAATGAAAAAGTGGCTTCTACAAGACAGACACCCGCATATTTATTATGTCTTGATAATTTTTTGTGAACTCGACCTAATTCAAGATTTACAGGATTTTCTTGGAAGTACTAAGTTAGGCACCAGCACTATTCGTGTTTGTGACTAATATTAATGGTAATAATATATGTTTTGGATATTGAGCACAAAGCATACATAGTCCCGATTATTTTGAAACAAAAATCACAGAGATATCTCTGTTGGTTCAGGTTTTACAAGCATTTTTATGTGACAGTGTGACTTAAGCCCTTTGGCGCGATAGCGGAGGAAGCAAGCGTCTGTGCTTTTGGGAACTCTCTGTGCGTTTTAAGAATGATTAATACTAACGATGTTCCAAAATTCAGCTTTAGGTTAGCAATGTTGATCTTTTGGCCTAAAATCTCTTATAATGCCTGGGCTATATATTCTATTTGTCCATTTTTATTTGTAATTTACATTTGCTCATAAAACATATTGGGATCAATAATTGTATGGTAAAACTGGAGTACTTCTGATAAACACTAGAATGGTAATACCGTGATATTACATACCGGCGGTAATGGTTCATCTTCATTCTAAATAGTAAGTCAGACACAAAAGCACGCAACGACGCACGTGTTGAATAATACTAGGAAAACGCTTAAGTCCCGCCGCGTTGTTGGATGAGCGTAATTAGTGCATTGAGCTGCCATGTGTTACGCGGATTTTCTGTTGTTCTGTGAAAAAATCATTACAAAGTCGAATAATTTTTTTTAGTTAAATTAAATTAAATAAAAAAAATAACTTAATTTTTTTAATTAATCGTAATTTTTAACAAAGAAAAAAATCGTAAAATTGCAATTTTCATAAGAAATAAATATTCGATTGCGCTCAAATTTAACACGAATATATTAATTCATGAAATTAAGGTTCTGTGAAAAAATAATTACAATAGGATAAAGCATGTAGGTGTAATAAGTCAAAGAATTGTTTTAAAAAAGAAAAAAAACCGTAAAATTTTGATTTTCATGAGAAATAATTTTTCGATTACGCTCAAATTTTGCACGAATAGGCCTATCTCATACCTGCCAAGTTTTACGAATTATTCGTAAAATTTACGAAAAACGGTAGTCATTTACGATTTTACGATTGCCCTGTCAATTTTACGAATTTTTCAATTTTCAAAAATTTTCAAATTTTTTTTTTTTTTTTTTTTTTTTTTTACAAAAAATCGTTATTTTATATTGAAAACTGGCGCGCCGTGTGAATTTTACGTTTCTTGCCTTCCTTGGTATGTGCAACCCCCTCCCCCTCACGGCCCGCCCGCCCTCCATTGAACATGCCGAGAAAAAAAAGAATGATTAAAGTTTCCCCAAATCTCACTAAGACGCACGAAATTGCACCAAGATTGTAAAAAAAAATCCGGGGGGCAAGCCCCCCGGACCCCCCACCCCCACTTTGCTGGGGGGCTCGCCCCCCAGACCCCCCGGTTGCCCGCGCCACCTCGTTTGCCCCTTAAAAGTCTATTTGGGGACTTTTACGAATTTGGGAATTCAAAACTTGGCAGGTATGCTATCTTAATTCATGAAATTAAGGTTCTGTGAAAAAATCATTACAATCGGTTAAAGCATGTAGGTGTTATAAGTCGAAGAAAGTTTTAAAAAATCGAAAAAAATCGTAAAATTGTGTTTTTCATGAGAAAAAATTTCCCGATTGCGCTCAAAAACGTGGCAGTTCTAAGTTCAGAGATTTCGAAGGCCTCCATGAAATTTCATCGCAATCGGAGTATCGGTTTTGCCGGAATCGTGCTAACAAACAGACAAAAATACAGAAAGAAAGAAAAAATAAAACATTCTGGATTTTTTTCTCCAGTGTAGTGAAATGGAATCTTCGCTACGCTCGCTACGCTCATCCAACTAACCTGTATATATTTATTTTTCTCATTAGATTGTCCAAGCTCATAACTAAACTACTGAAGTTAGAAGTAGAAAACTCTTCAAAGTATAATGCACATTTTGCAATCCAACACTTCCTATAGAAGTGATGTGTGTAGAAGGCCTAAGGAGGTATGTGGAGTGTACAAGAGTAGGACCTCGCAGTAGAAAAAACTATTATTTTCCATTGACTCAAATGCCCATGAATGAGCTATCAAAACAAAATAACTTGAGACTGCATTATCCCTCATGTTTTAGTTGAGTTCCAAATTAATCATTTATCAATAGTTTTTAATTATGTGTCGATAGCATGATTTGGCTTTTTGCTTTTTTATTGAACAAATAAATTTTTATCGAATCATTTTTGTCAAGCAGTGAATGCATGCAGTGACCAAGGTATAACGAATTTATAACGAATTCCCCAAAATTCCGCTGGGAGATTGATTAGACCATACAATCTTTACTCGTATTTCGGTACTGGCTATGTTTATGTTTTCCATAGTATTGCATGCATTTCAAAACACGTTCTTTTTTTGTGTTTTATGAATAAAATATAAGAATATGTTTAATTGAGGTTTGAGAGTTATGTGACATTCCATATTGCATAAATTTTAAACATTAATTAAGTCAAATTCAGAATGGAACATGGCTCTTTCCCTCGTCAAGCAACGACTTTGGCTGTTTCCTAGTAATTTCTATTGCTTTCCTGTGTGCATCCAAACTACACATAAAAAGCATTTGTAGCCAAATACCAAGATATGCAGACGACAATATTATTAGCAATTCATTTCGTCGGACCAAAGGACGCCACCAAATTCCCCCCCGTGCCGTCCCCCAGGCCGCCGCCCCCCCCCCCCCCCACACACAAATCGTGTAATCAACATCTATAGTAAGTATACAAACGTGAGATAGTAGTCTCATTTTGTAATCTTCCATCCAATAATATTTCCCTGAGAACGTCCCAGTCATAGTGGTAAGAGTAAGTGATAATATTGCAAAGGTTTATTTTCAAAACGTAACATTCCTTTCAGGGCACATAATGCCATTCATGCCATTCAAGGAGCACACTTTTGTTTTCGTAAGTCAGCGCTTTGAGCAACACACTTCGAGTCTGGTGTTGATAATCTATGCCGATTTTGGCGTCTTATGTCTTTATGATCATTGACATAGCTTTATATAGCCGATTATATAGTAGAAGCTCAAAGAAAGGCAGCTGACAAAAAAAATAGGAAGCTACAAAAAAAGTGACACCTCAACTAACGCGCACCATATTGGGATTAAAATGTGGCGTGTTAGTGCATTGTAATTGAGTGTGAAGTCATAAGTTACATGATGTTTCTCTTACGTGAAGAGTAGTGTATAGTGCAGTCACGGATATTTTGTGATATTTTTGTTGCAAATGCAAGACATTGTTTGGACTCTGCTGGTAGCTATGACTGCAAAGAATGTTTGTAGCCTTTGTAGCGGTTACCAAGCACAATCACATTGTTTGTTACGTGGGACTTCCGGTTTAGCATTTTGCCCCTCTGAAATCTGAATTCATCATTTTGTCGAGTTATAATATAGACGATTACTTTCGAGTTCGACTCTAGGTTCGTGAACTAAAATTCATAATAATATATCAGTTTTTCGTCGCTAAGAGCTCAGAAATAAATTGCTTTAATTGTGTAAAATGTGCATGAGGACTATTTTTATGAATGACAAGTAGACTGTATTATCTAATTGTAATTATTAGAATTTTTCATTGAACGCGCTAGACACAAGAGTGCCAACAATGTGGAGCAGGTAGTTAGGATGTTGGAAGGAGGGCGATGGGGGTAGGGGAAAGGGGAAGGAAGAAGATTGTCAACAAACCGATGGAGGAATTCCACCGATCTTGTAACGTTATTTTGGACAATGGATAGTCAGAAAATGATATGCCACATAATAATGAAATAATTTTTGTTATATAGGCTTTTTTGTTTTTAGTACTGAGAGGACAAGCAAACTGAAATTAATAACTTGTTTTTGGTTTCATTCTTGTTTATTTGGCTTAGGGCGCGTCAACCGTTAGGTCATAATTAGCGATGTGGTGGTGGGAATATTCCTGCGGGAATGTTCCCTGCAATGGGAATATTCCCACATTGGTAATATATATTCCCAAAAACTCGGAATCTATTTATTCAATTATTTTGTACGTATATTAGGACCTTTTCAGGAATTATCCTGACATCTACTTGTAAATGAGATTAAAATCAGGGCATTGAACCCAAATAATTTTTTTTTCGGTTGGGTTTGACTCGCCTGTAATATAATGGTTCGGTTCAAACCGGTCTAAACCCGTTGTGACACCGGTAATGTTTTACTATTTTAGTACATTTTACAAGGAAAAATATAAATTCTCTAATACGTAATATATTTCTTGAAACCGACTGATACATGCACGTGCTCCAGACCTTCTACGTCCTCTCATCCCCATAGAAATTGGCGTATTGTCAAGTCAGTGTTCTTGATCTCCACTTCCCAGGAAAAAAAATAGTTTTTGAAATAGTTTTGAACAATCGCTGTACACAAGAAGGCGTATGAAATGCACAATTATATAGGTCAAGCAAAATACGGGGTCCACTTTTTATTACGCTGCTTTATGTTTGTGATGTTTGTGAATTATTGTGTATTTGTAACATTTTGGATATCAGCTGTTATTTTTATATTGATCATTTTCCGACATAATGTTTGTGGACATTGTATGCCTTGCATCTAACTTTTGTTGTTTTGTTGTTCATTAGACGCGACGTCTAATGCGAGCAGTCGTAATGTAAGTAACTATTGACAATTTAAAAATAAAAAATGCAATGTCAGTTTTCAATGTTGGTTTAAATATTTTAGAAAGTCGAACCCTTGCCAATACTGTAAAACACCATGCTATACGAACCCGAATCTGAACTTAGTGTCCCTTTGTTAATATCCATATAATTTATTCTTCCATATTGTCTTGTTACTATCATAATCGTTATCATTGGTAATAGATGTGATGTGAGACACAAGTATTTGGAAGCTCCGCGAACTGGCGTTAGGCTACTTATTTGTGAGTCAAGTTTCTAGCCGATCGGGATTATTTTTATCATTATTATTTAAAGTCTAATCTAAATATTAATACTATATTATTACTGTCTCTGTATATAGGTACTTATGGTCAGCATATTATGTTGCTGAAATAACGAACGTGTAGATAGTCGTGTGACAAGACCTTTGTATTAATTTATGCTAGGGTTATCTATAAAATAAATTGTAATGCATTCTTATGTCAGTTCTTTGACTGGCTATTTACTTATTAATTTTTCTTTGACATATGACACTTTTTAACATAAATTATTATCTTGTTAGATATCTTGGATAATGTAGAGGAATATATAACATGATTATTCGGTTTGCGTAATTTTGACAATGACCTGGTTCAGTTGCATTGCTGTTTCCAGGAATTCATGCCAATGTCTCGGTCCGCCACCCGAGGCCTCCCGCTCAACCCTGTGTTATTGTCCGTGCTAACAGGTAGTCGACGTCAGAGCGAGATATGAATGCGGCGACGGTCAGTGGAAGACTAAATCGCTCTTCAGAACAAATTTTTGCGGAACCTGGTAAAATTGTCGGACCAATCAAAGAAAAGCCATGCAGAGTATAGGGTCAGCCCATTCACGCCCTTTTTTACCCACCCACTTTCGGTTAGCGCTTCACGCTTGAATGACCTCAATCATAGGCTTCACCCTTAAAGAAAACAAGAAAATATACAAAAAATAAAAATTTTGAGTTTGATAATTTTTTTAAGGGTGTTCCGACAAGTTTTTTTGAAATCCATTTCTAAGGGAGTATCCTGAGACTGTCTGGATCATGTTCTGAACTTTACAGCTGGTTACCTCTCCGATGCTGTTAACTTCTTTATTTGAAGAGCTAGAGCCCGTCGTCGCTCTGATTAATAAGAAGTTGGTGATGCTTTAAAACGCACAGAATTTTACCAAAATGACCTTGAAAGAGAAAACTTTTGAATTAAAAACAGGATTTTAGTCAAATAAAAGTTGGTCGTTGTGATGCTTTAAAACGCACAGATTTTCACCAAAATGACCTTACAGGAGAATTTTTGTCCAAGCCCCCCGGACCCCCCTCTTAGCCTTCGGTACATCTATCAATAAATTGGTTGAACCCCCGCCTTTATGAATTCCTAGATACGCCACTGTGGACTACACTGCATTATATGTATTTCAAAACATGTTTAATAATTTTTAAAATACAATCCAGAAATTACAAATCTTTCCCGACCAGGGGATTGAACCCACGTCTCTCACATTTCGGCTATAAGGGCGCCTTAACCAACTAGACTAGGGAAACGCCAAAGTCGTTGTTAGACGAGTGAGCGAGTCATGTGTTGAGTACCTGGGAACATTTGCATATTTAAGTTTGATAATTATATTTGTATAAAAAATAGTGTGTTTAAGTTTAGTTGATATAAGGGCGCGTCAACTGTAAGGCCATAATGCGCCACTGTAGCCTAAGATAGTCTAGATAGGCCTAAGGTAGGGGGAAAAAAAAGTAATGTTACCGGGTACTCAACACATGGCTCACTCACTCGTCTAACATCGACTTCGGCGTTTCCCTAGTAATTATAAGTAACGTATTATTTGATTTTGGCAGTAGGCCTGTATACGTATTATTATGAGAGACAATGTGATGAAAGATTACTGACATGGCCATGATGGATGGCATTTTATTATTAGTAGGTATTATATAATAGAGGCTATACACTATTTTGTAAAATATATTACGTTACATACTTATGTAAGAACTAGTGTATAAACCAAAAAAGGACTACATGGTGAAAACTGTCAAAAACTGTAACTATGTATTGTTATTTGTTGTCCTTAATAAAAAAAAATAGTGTTAACTACACTTGTGTAGAAACCACATTACTATTATGTGCTTATCAACTTCTGAATAAAACTATTCAAAATGTGCACACTTTTCATGGTGTTGGTGAAAGGTTTGTATGGAATTGAAAACTTTTCAATCTGTTCACAGGTAACTGTGTTGCCATCATCAGGTGCCCGAGCCCTCAGCAGTGCCCAGACGCGCCTGAGCCAGCGATAGAGCTCAGGCACTGGAGTCTTCTCGCCCGTGACGGACGTATGTTCATCCGTGGGTCGACATTGTAAGTTACCTGTAACACTGTTATATCAGCACATTGCTGAATATAATACATCATTTGAGGAGAATGTTCTTTTGGCATTTATTACATTTATGGCAATTATTGGCAATAAATAGGTTCTAAAAAAAACTATTAAAAAACTATATATTTCTATATATTTCTATATATTTCTAACAACATTAACTAACCAACTGCTTTTTCTCGATTTTAATATCGGGAAACACTCATATAGGCGTAATTGTTCATTTTTAATACTAACCAAACATTTAAATATCTATTGCAACTGAGGTAGGTTTTTTATTAAATTAAAAAAAAAACTCTTCTGTTGGAGATTTTACAGCTGTCAAGGTGAACACGGGCATAGAAAAAGTCTAAACATATTATTTACCATGTCCATGAATAAGAAACAATATGAAAATTCATATTGGCCTAGATAACCGCGCCAAAATTTTAAATTTTAAATCTTGCGTTTAATCACATGGCCAAAATATATTGCCCCGAGATGGTCTCTTCAGTCATCTCACAACGACATAGAGACTCTTCTTCTATTTGCAATTTTAAAAAGATTTTTATCCTTAAAAAAAAGCAATAAGAATTTTACTTCAAGTTAACAATAGGCAATCATGTCGGCAGCTTTTTAGACGAGTGAGCGTAGCGAACGTAAGTCTCTCCTAACGCTATACTCAACAGCTCGGCTATATCGGGCCTTGGCCGTGAGCATTGTCTGTTAAATGTCTGTCTGTCTGTTTGTCCGGGCTCATACGGCCGAACGGCCAAATAGATTGAGCTGAAATTTTAAACAGACATCCGCGAAGAGGTAACTTAGACCTGCTAACAAAATGAGCACAATTCATTTCGATTTAAACCTACAAGAAATTATAAACTGTAAAATAGGCCAAACATTTGGAGAAATTCTTTTTAACGACAATGTGTTTCACTTTTCAGTGGAAAAAATATTTGTAATGCCGTTATGCGGTGACCAAAGAGTATCGAAATTTGCACGCTCAAGGTATCCCCAAATTCCGCTAGGAGATTGAGTAAACCTTGCAATCTTTACTCGTATTTCGTACTGGCTATGTTTTACATTGTATTGTCACAGTTGATGTAGACTTGACTGCGTTATATGCATTTCAAAACATGTTTAATCATTTTTTAAATATAATCCAGGAATTAAAAAATTTTTACAACAATTAAGGGGATTGAACGCAGGTCTCCCACATTCCGGAAATAAGGGTGCCTTAGCCAACTAGACTAGGACAACGACTAAGTCGTTGTTAGACGAGTGAGCGAGTCATGTGTTGAGTACCCGGGAATATTTACATTTAAGTTTGATAATTATATAGGTATAAATAAAAGGGTTTTAAAAGGTCCGTGAAGTTGGCACCCCCCATTCATCCGATCTCATTCAAATTCTACAAATATTTAGTGCTGAATTAGTGCTGATTAGTTCCGTTTATCCCAGAATTAGTGCTGCCTTATTAACGAAGATTTTTCAACAATGTCTGTGGGGGGTGCGGCACCCTCCATTCATTTCCGATTTCATTTTATCTCTACAAATATTTAGTGCTGAATTAGTGCTATTTAGTGCTGTCTATCGCAGAATAAGTGCTGCCTTATTAACGAAGTTTTTTAACAATGTCTGTGGGGGGTGCCAACTTTACGCAGCTCCCCCCACTGATCAAATCTTATTCAAAACTATACAAATATTTAGTGTTGAATTAGTGCTAATTTGTACCAAAATTTAAAGGAATTTAACCCTTAATGGTTACGAGTGATATATTCACATATTTTAAATGTCGACCACCAGCTGAGATACTTGGAACATAAAAACACAACGTGAGGTGGTTACTTGAACGAACTGTAGACTTACATTGTTCGTTTTTAGATGAATGAATTTACAAAGGGCTGCGTTAAATGAGAGATATCATCCAAATTCTTCATTTTGAATGCGGAAGAATTCTCAATAATCCAAATAAGTAATAATTGTAATTTAGTTTAGATATTATTGAATATAGTTAATGTATACAAATTATTTGTTGGCATTACAGTATACCATTAAAATTATAACTGGGAAGTCAGTCACCATGAACATGCTGAATTTTATGTGAAAACATATATAATATATATTATATAGAATATATATATATTGTATTTTCCCAATATTGTGAGCGATTGGAATTTTTAATATACATTACTGTTCCTTATGATTATTCACTGCAGTATTATGCCTAGTGTTAGGCTAACAATATATTTTAAGGTACACCCCATCTAGGCCTATGCCCACCTGGGTGCTTGACAGGGGACAATTATGGGACCAACTTCACATTTAGTGTTAACCTATGCTTAGGCCTAGTATTGGGATGCACTTTTTAAATTTATGTCCAAAGAACCAACATAACAGCGTCATAGCCGCCTACTATAAAACCAAAGTTAAACAATAAAAATATATCATATTTTTTATATTATTCTTATTCTTATTGTTATCATAATTATGTATACAAAACAAGTCGCGCTCACGCGCGGCTTGAAAGCCGCTGCGCGGAGGGAATGGAAAACCTCGTACTTATAAACCTCGTAGTTTGAAAACCTCGTTGACGCGACAAACTCGAGAATCTGCCCGCGTACGGCCGCAATACAGTACTTTGCGGTTCACGTTTGTCGTTCACGTTTGTCGTTCATCCGAATACTTGGGACAAATTTGTTTTCCGGAACACTTTCAATACGCCGTCAAACCCTGCCCTCCACCGAAAAGAACCGTGACAAACAAAATTCTAAATCAAGTAGTTTTTACGCCTTTTTTAAATTTCCGGGACGCAAAAATTTCCGGTACGCTTTTCCGGAACGAAAAATGTTTGGCTTGACCTCCCGGTTCCATAGAGCCCAAGATGGAGCCAATCGGAGGAAAAATGCCCGAGCTACTGAAGACCTCGCGGTTGGGCTACTTTCGGGTACGTCTAAATGTTAGCCTCATCCGCGCGGTTCCGTAGAGTCCCAAAGGGACCCAATCGGGCAATAATTGTGCCTTTTGTAAAAATCAGGGTTTTTTGGGGTTTTATTAAAATTTTGCCTCGTCCGCGCGGATCCGCAGAGCCCGAGATGGACCATATCGGACATACTGAGATGGATTCTGGCGCCGTACGTACTTTTGCGCCTTGTCTGCCCGGTTCTGTAGAGTCCAAAATAGACCCGGTCGTACAGATATTGAGCCTTTTGTAAAAATCCGGGACAAAAGTTTTTCCGTGGCGCATTACCGGTACGTGTAAATCTTTGCTCCGCCCGCACGGTTCCGTAGAGCCCGAGATGGACCGGATCTGACGATTACTGCGCCTTTCGTCAAAATCCGGGACAAATGTTTTTTTTTCCGGGACACTTTTCCGGTACGTCAAAAAATGCACCACGTCCACCCGGTTCCGTAGAGCCCGAGATGAACCCGATCGGACTGTAGATGTGGTAGATATAAATAAAACAAAGTTTTACCCCAATATGACCGACCACTATTTTGAGAAATTCCAAAAAAGCTTTTGGCCACGTTCAAATGGAGCTGTTTCGGGGCCGAAGCCTTGGACAGGGCGCTCTGACGTAGTCGGAAGGAAAAATATAAATTACAAATTTTCAAAATGCCCCAAAAAGGGTGAAGGAATGCCCGGATCACTGTTTTGAGTTGCAAAATTTGCCCCTGTTAGTAACCCCTGCTGCGCCGAACGACACGGTTCCATAGAGCCCAAGATGGACCCGATGGTCGAAAATTGCCAGAGCTATTCAAAGAAACAATGTTTTTTGGATTTCCCAAAACGATTTTAAAAGAAAAGAATTTGAAAATTGCCAGAGCTGTTCAAAAACTAGTTTTTTTTGGATTTCCCAAAACGATTTTGAAAGAAAAGAACAGTGTTTTTTGGATGTTCCAAAATAGACCAACAATTAAAAAATAAAATAATTTAGTATAAGGGCCGTAAATCCCTGTGACGCCATTGATATCGCCCCAAAAACGAAATGGCATGAAGATATTGATCAAATGTATTAATTTCCATTTCTAAAATCTCCCCTCCCCTTCCAATCAAACTGTCATTGCAGAGTCTAGTCAAAACAGTCCTCGAAAATCGGATGTCTTGGACGCGGCCCTGTGACGTAATTGTAAAGAGAAAAACCGAAAAAAAAAAATTCAATAAATATTCAAGGTTTATGTATTGAAAACTCTACTTTACACCCCCTTTCCCCCTCACCCTCCATCATATACCCACATGGCCCATCACAATGGAAATGCTGGTATTAAACCTAGTTTCCGCAAAAAGCTGGAAGATGTTGATGAAATGTATTATTTCCCATTTCCAAAATCGCCCCCCCCCCCCCCCCCACAATTGCCCGAGTTGTTGAGAAAAGAAATGTTTTTTGGATTTCCCAAAATTGACGTTCGATTTTGCACGACGCTTTCGGACTCGCCTTGGCCTCCTGAACACTTGTTAAAAAACATTTTTTGATTTTGGTACCACTTGGTATTTTTCCGGGTTTTTCCGGGACGCCCAATTTTTCTGGACGCTTTTCCGGGACGTCAAAATGTCGGCGTCTGACGTCCGGTTCCTTAGTGTCCGAGATGGCGGAGATCGGACAACAATTGCAAAAGTTATTAACAAAAGTAATGGGTTTTTGGATTTCCCAAAAATGACCAACGATTTCCGAAAACTTCGACCTTCGAAACATTGTTGAAAAAGAATTTTGCAAATCGGACAACTTTTGTACTTTTTCCGGGACGCCGAATTTTCCGGGACGCTTTTCCGGGATACGAAAAAATTTGACTCGTCAGTTCGGTTCCGTAGAGCCCAGGATGGCCCAGATCGGAGAAGAACTGCCCGAGTAATGACGAAAAGAAATGTTTTTTGGATCCCCCAAAATGACCAACCACTTTTTTGAGTAATTCAAAAAAGAATTTTTTTGCACACGTCTAAAATTTGACAGATCCTGACTATGTTTTTGGACCCGGCCCGCTGACGTGTTCGGTTCTGCGAAAAACTCAAAATGAAAAAAATTCAAATCCAAAATTCCCCTTTGGCACCCCAAAAAGGTTGACGGTAGTCCTGGGTCAAAACACGTCAATTTCCCAGTGAAAAAATTTATAATTGTTACGTTTTTAGCCGTCCTGCAGTCCGGTAGAAAGGGAACTTTCCCCCCCCCCCACCCCACCTTTGAATTTGCAACATACAGTGTTTGAATTTTTTAGATGGTTTTGTAGTGTACACTTTTTTAATATAGCACATATAAAAGTAATTCGGATCCAAATTACTATCGATGACACTTTTCTTTTCATTCACAAGAACATTGGGTACACAGAAGTTATTTTTTATAATTTAATACATTGCTATTTGTTAATTAGTGGGTAGGAAAGTGAAGCCTAGTGACACATAATGTAATCTTTTATTGCCTTTACCACCAGTATGTATCGAGTACCGTTTAAGGGCGTTATAAAACAATTCACAATATAGTACGGACTACTACTCTTCCAAGTTTTGTCGAACAATTTTGCAAGAGCATGCGAAAACTGCACTTTGTTATGGACTATAACAGCACCACCGGCGAGAGAGCAATCACTGGTCCTTACGTTCCATTGCTACTGACACAGCAACGCAACCTCAATTGAAGTGAAGCTATTATAATATGCTGTGCTCAGTGTCCAGGCCACGGCCTCCACGGTGTTGATACGCACTTGCATCTGGATGATGACGTAACTCCCCGCGTACGTGTGTCTGTGTGGCTGCTCACTCCGCGCCTAGCTGGTCTCGCCCGCTCGAACTACGAGAGGGAATCACCGGCAGTTGTTTGATCATCGTGAAATTCCATGTTCGGTTTTACATTTCCGTGTGACGAGAGCAAATGCAAATTTTAAAGTTGGTTTCCAGCACCAATCTTGCTTTCTATTGTAGGGACCTCAAAGTTGAAATAGAGCCCGTCCCAGGACCTTACGCATTCGGCCACAAAGCTATATACCGGTACCTCACGCTTGTGTAAAACAATATAGTTTAAGGAAAAGAATGCCCCCCCCCCCCCCCCCCCCCCCAACCCCCAACCAAACAGTGTCATTTCGGCGTGCAGTCAAACCCAGTCGCCTACGAGGCGATAAGGCAACAGTGGAGAAAAGTCTGTCGTCGTCACGATCTCAGAAGTCTTGAATGCCCCCCCCCCCCCCCCCCCACTTTACGAGATGAAAAATAAGTTTACAACCAAGGTTAGAACCGGCGCCGAGCAAGTGTACCTTACGCATTCGGCCACAAAGCTATATACCACACGCTTGTGTAAACAGTATAGTCGAAGCAAAAGAATGGCTCCCCCCCCCCCCACCACCACCACCACCAAAAACAGTTTCATTGCGGGGTCCAGTCAATCCCAGTCGTCTACGAGGCGAGATCAGGAATCTGTGTCGAAAAGTGTCGTCGTCACGTTCACAATCTTCTCGTTGCACTCAGCCGTCTTCAATGTTGCCTCCCCCCAACTTTAACTCGACGTCGTCCCAGCCACATTTTCCTTCAATGCCAATACTATAATTTTTGTTCCCGTAAGAAGTCAACACAGTGGATATTGCGCGGCCGAGATAAATAAACGTGCTCAAGTGCTTTCCCCCCTAACAGCGCCTCTGTGTGTGCACATAAAACACTTGAGATATAAATAGATTTTGCTTGCTACAAATATTTTATCTCGTCACAGTATTACCAGAACACAGTAAGCATGCCAAAATGTTAAATTATAATAAATTATTTAACATTTTTGAATTAAAATATTTTTCAAGTGCCATTTTGGCGCTCAGGACCTTAGAAAAGTGAGATGAAGTAAATTTTGTTACAAAGATTAACCTTCATATTAATTAATTAGCCCAACATGGTAGGGACCTAAAAGTCGAAATAGTGCCCGTTTCAGGGCATCCAAAAAATCATGTTGGGTAAGAAAATGCTATTTCATTCTATAAATAATTACACATTGATTGCTTTTTGGAAGGAAAAAATACGGTAGAATGTAACAAAACACAAAGTGTTTGTTACGCCAATGTAGATGAATGTCCCGTGCGTGCAAAGTGATATTTGTCGTTTTTCAGAAAAAAGTCTCCTTTGAGCTATGCCCGCCAATGTGGCCTATTTTTCCCGAAAAAAATGCCCGCAAATCTGTAAAAATACCGGTAAAAGTGAATTTTCGCCCACAGAGGGTGAAAACGAAGAGTTTAAACGTTCATTACCGGATTCCCTGAATCATTTTTGATTTTAATAGCACAACATTACAACCAAAATCTTGGTTATTACACCCCCGCCTACCCCATTTAAATGTTGGTGCAAAATATTTTTAGAAGAGAAATTTTTATACGTGGCAAATTTGTAATTTCCATATCGTATCGAACTATGTTCAATAATAAAAAAAGTTTGGTACCAAATCATTCGTGACGAATCGATACATTGTTGTGAATCAATCTTGTGCTCGAGATAAAATATTTACCGTCGATTTCGGCCCATTAAAGTTGGACATTGTCTAAAATCGGACGTCCCTGACGTCATTCAACATTGTACCGTTACGACGGGTTCGATTTTCGGTACACAAACTATTGTTTTTCTTATACATACATCCCTAACAAAGGTGTTGAAACACGAAAAAAAAAATTTGGGACCGTTAAAATTCGACTTTTGAACATTTCAAAATAGCACTGAAAAAACGAAAACTTTTGGAATTTTTTTTCTCGGTTTTAACGAAATTTCCGGGACAATTTTTTTCACCCTCTTCTGCA
Source organism: Sweltsa coloradensis (assembly GCA_024449915.1). Lineage (NCBI taxonomy): Eukaryota > Metazoa > Arthropoda > Insecta > Plecoptera > Chloroperlidae > Sweltsa > Sweltsa coloradensis. Next base: position 728 of record JAMZAV010006885.1, on the reverse strand, counting down.
TCCTCTTTTAAGCTTTCAAAATCACCAAAGAACAAAGCTCTAGAGTTTACCCAAACTTTAAAAAAAAATAATCGGTACTGTGAAGGGCCGGCTTTTGAAAACGGGACGTTTTTTTAATGGTTACGCTTAATTCCCCATGTATTGCCCACCTCCAGAGGTGACGGGTGACGCAAAAATTAGAAAAATTTTCCCCGGCCTTAAAGTGCAGAAAACCCGCCGCGCTAAAATTTTCGACATTTTTGAGAAAACGGGGGGGGAAGACGGGGTCCGCGCAACCGGGGGTATTTTTTATCGAAATCCTCGATCCTTTCCGGTCTAGGGCCACCCAAATTCCGTATCACACGCCCCCTCGTGGTGTGGAAAAAAACTCGTTTTGTGGAAAACAACGTTCCCCCAAGGTCGTATGTTAACAGAGTATTAGTTATAGTGATATATAAACAAATAAACATAAAAATATATACAAATTATAATCGTTTTTACATATTATTTGGCAAAGGACACTAAAGCCCGGATGCACAGATGTCCAGAGAACTCCCCAATTGTCAAGGGGTTTGTTAAACTTATGGAAAATAACATGCAATAAAACAATCCAATAGCAACCGTAGGAATCGCCTAATTAGGAGGCATCTCTGGCTCTGCATCCGCGCCTAAATTATCTATGTTTTCTGTATAACTAAGATATTATTGCGACCAAAAAATTCAATAAAGTTCATTGGTCAATACCTAAA